>OMLP01022906.1:0-14853 GCA_900302685.1 Spondyliosoma cantharus | reverse complement strand
GCCCCCCCCCCCCCCGATCGCTGATGGATTCAGCGCCATTATTGGCCACCGCAGAATCAATGGAGAGGTGGCCTGTTTTTCCTGCTGGAGCCAATCTCTCGTCCCACAAATTGATGATTGTATCTATCTGATTCATTGCCGTCGTTTGGCCGCGCGATGCCATCTGCACTCGGATTTTTCTTCATCATTGGTCAGTTAGGGGAGTTGCTGTAGAAAAAAATGGCCGAGAAGCTTTGATTTGTGTATAAGTTGGGTCCCTCTTACCAAATGAGGCCTTTACAGTCAAATCTAGCTCTTAGAATCAGACAACGTTTTTATTGAATGTAGAGGTTGAGCAAGAATTTCACAGGATGCGCGGCCATTACATTCAATTTCCATGCCTAAACTCAGCAGGAAGCAAACAATTCCTGTCCCATTTACACCATTTCATGTAGTAAAACAACGGTACATTTCTGATCCAAGACCATAAGGCTGTCATCTTTTTACAGCATAAAAGACTGCATGTGGCAGCATCGTGTGAAGGCTTTTCCCTTTTATCACTGTGTTGCCCCTCTCCACCAAATAGCAATAATTGAAAAAGCTTCTGGTTCTTGGTTCTTTCAAGTTTAGCTTGCAACCATCAGCACTCACAATGGCAGCCGTGTCCAGAGGCGACATCTCCGTCCGTCCTGCATTAGCTTTTCAGGTTTTACGGTTCTCGCCGCCGGCTGCAGAACGACAGTAGTTGGATGTTTTTTAGAAACAGTGGTAGATCTCTGATTCTTATCATCAAGGTTAGGGGCCGGATAAAGTTGAAGTTGATCTCTCTGTACTGTTCTATTTGACTCATCCAGGGAAATAGATCTGTGGATGACAAACCCATAAACTGAAGCTGTGACATCAGTAAGACAGAATATTACACCTGCAGGAGTGAGCATTAGAGTCCTAATTATTATTGTCTTGAAACTGTATCAGGAGTCTTCAACAAGCGCAACTTATAAATGATGTTAATGCAGAGCTCTTAAGTTTAGTTAGATAGGCTATGTATTGCCTGACAAAACGTGTCAATGGGCTGGGGCACTTTGTGCAGCTTTGAAATATGGCAGAAAAAACAACAAGACAAAGGATAAGGAAATACTTAAAGGAAAGGTTTTGCCTGCTAGTGGCAGTAGATGATGAGGATGAAAAATCTGGATCATCAAAAGTAGTCAGTCAGTAGGATTCATCCTCTGGGAACCATGAATGTCTGTATCAATGTCTGTTATGGCGATCCATTCATCCAAAATCCAGCCACCACCTTACCCAACACCACCCGCAGCCTCATGACTCCATTTAGAATCAGTTAAGGCGGTCAATCTGGAGGGTTATAATGTTATATGATTTTTAATTAGTGCCCCCTGGTTGAATTAACTGTTATTGGTAACACACTACTGCTTTAACTGCGTACTTTGTGCTGTGGGCTGGAAACTGTCCTGTATAATTTGGCTGCCACTGTAACTGATGGTAACGACTGGGCCCGTGACCTAATTATTAACATGCTTACAGGTACTTTTCCCATCATCGGCCTCCTGAACTCTAAAACAAATACGGTTGAAGTTGGCCGAGAGCCCCTAACCGTAATCTTAACCTTGACTATAACCTTAACGAAAACACATTGAAGCAGACTTCTTTGGCAACATGCCGCATGGAGCGCAGCCAATTTTAAACATCATCCACTCATAAGAGTCACTTTGTTCTTCCAGTTTTTTTGTGTGTTACTTCCTCCGGTGTCACGTGTTGTTGCCGCTCAGATCACTGACCTAATCACTGTGTCATCCACTCTGTCTGGAAACCAAATTTTTCATCCACCATCTCAATCTTTTGATCTCATTAAAAGGCACCGTATTGGAAATCCATGCGATATTGAGGCGACCACAACAGCGCTCTGCATTGACGTCTGATGAGAAATTGCCTTCCATCTCTTCCAGTTCTCCCTCCGGGGATTAAGACATTAATATCAATGCAAGTCCATACAGTCAGTGTGACGAATTCATTTTAGGAAAGCCACACCCTCTCTACTGTATATATACTGTACATCCATCCATCTTTGCATTGTGAGGCTAGTAATGACATTGAGCAGTATTTCTTTCCAGTATTGCAGCATGGAAGACAAAAAAAAAGCACCCTGATTCTCTCTGACAAAGCCAATATAGCCAACAGAGTGGATGAATATGACAGATTTTTATTAGACGGGAGATTATTGACACCAGTAGGAGAACCTGGGGGGAATTGGCGAGCCTGTTACCCCCTCCGATCCGTTTCACTTGTCATGTTGTTGAAGCCGAGTTGACATTGTGAGGTCCATTATCCTGCTCCATCTGCGCCTTTCGTCTTTGGGCATTTAAAGCGTCACATTTCCCTGTCACAGCTCGGGATAGGTCCACTCATTAACCGTAATGATGGCGGGGTGCTGTGCGTGGCCGACCAGAACCAAGGCTGTGATTGGGCGATCGCGGCCTGATGAATGAGTGACAGACAATGATGCCCAGGCACTCAGGAAGTGTTAGTTTCGCCTAGAACGGCTGCTGTGAGGAGTCAAGGTGGATGGCAAGGTTGATATTTGACTCAATGAGGCTTTCACTAAAGGATAATAAAAGAATGTTTATATACTGTATTGACCTGTCAAGGTTTGAAAGAGATTGTTGTATACTGTGTATGTTTGGAGTCCATTGATCGAGAAAGTAAAGTGAGCTGTGAGCGGGTGATGTTTTCTCTTGGCTTTATCAAAATGTCTAAGGTCTCCTTAAACTTTAACAAGGTTGTAGGTTTTGTGTAATGTCTTATCTTAACAGATATGGATAATGAGTCTAAAGCTAATAGACTCTGTCTGTCTCTGAGTCCTCATTTGATATGCGTATGTAATGACTTTGTACAAGCTGCAGTCTGTCAGTCTTATTTCATTACAGCGCCGCTATATCAGGCACCGGGATAATGAGTAAGATGCACAGGCCATAGGAGGGAGCTGAAATCTCTCCTGTCACCCCTCTCTGTTCTATTTTGTTCCCCTTTTTTCTGCTGCCATGTCTTCAAATTTCCTCATTTGATCTCTACTTGTTCTCTTTGTGTTTCCTCCTCGATGCCTCCCTGCGATGGACAGATCTACCTGCGATTTCTCGACTACGAGATGGCCAATTCCAATGAATGCAAGAGAAACTTTGTAGCAGTGTATGATGGTGGCAGGTGTGATTCTTTGACGTATTTAATCTTTGTCTTCTGTAAATCATGGGGGAGGCTCAGAGGGGCCATAGTTCTCAGCTCATTTCTTGTAGGCCCTTTATTGTGTGATCAGGGCTTACTCGTCTCCTTATCTTACAGTTTAAAAGCGCAGTATATACGAATTATCCAACTGTTGAATTCATACACAAAACAAACACGGGGCATCACCAGAGTAACCACTAACTGCCGCAAACCGTAAACTGCCGTCAGCTAGTTAGCCGCGCATCTAGTGGAGCAACAGGGAGTGTTAATGTTTACACCGCTGGCACAGAAATGTTGGACCTGGGTTGTTGCTAGCTGGTTAGCATGTTAACTTCAGTAGATATGATGACTGATGATTTGAGTTATTTTGTGAATGTTTTTAACTGAAATACTTACATATTGCACCTTTAAAGATTAGTCCAAATATTTCAGAAATACACGTATTTGCTCTCTTACGGTGAGTTAAGAAAGATTGATAGTACTATCATGTCGGCACAGTAAATATGTAGACACAGTCAGCAGCTTAGCTTAGCACATGAACTGGAAAATGGGGGAGTTTAGTCATCATGCTAGGCAACCAGGAAGGCCTCCAGGAAGTCACTGCCGTAAAACATCTCAGTTAATTTATGGATTAAACAAATGTGGTAAAAGAGTTGTATTAGCGTTCTTTAAAATGTCCATTGAGCTGGATTTTATCACCTGTGGACACAGCCAAGACAACTGTTTCCTATATTTCCAGTGATGCTAAGCTAAGCTAAGCTAACTGTAGCTTCATATAGAACAGTCACCTCAGATGAGAGCGGTATCTTTTCAGCAAGCTGTATATCAAAAAGATCCTTTAATAGAACAGCCAAACAACAATTTTAGAGGTAACTCACATTTGCAAAACTAACTTGCTTTTTAATCTTAGGATAATAATACAATATTACACTATTTGATATCTTGAGATATGGATATAATTGAATCACTAACTATAATTGGCTTACAAGGAAATATAAGCTCCCTCAACAATCTGTTATCTTGACATAATCAGAATATAAAGTTGTGATCACACGATAACAAGCCCCCAAAAGATACGAGCCACCATGGCTGCCCTTAGCCCCTCCCCAATAATGTGGATGATTGAAATGCGCAGCAAATAGCCTTGCTACTTGATAACAATCCTTGTGTTCTTATCTCACCCTGTCTCGTCTCAGTTCGGTGGAAGACCTAAAGAGCAAGTTCTGCTCCACGGTGGCCAACGACGTCATGCTGGTTTCCACGCTAGGCGTCATCCGCATGTGGGCGGACGAGGCCAGCCGCAAGAGCCGCTTCCGCATCCTCTTCACGACCTACCAAGAGCGTAAGACGTGGCAGATATCTGCCCTCACACACATGTGCTGGTCTTCATAAAAAGGATGTTTACTGCAAAATGACCCACCTACTGAGGGAAACTGATTAGCTTTATTAATCAGACCACCGCTCCGTGACAGCGTCATTGATGCCAAAATAAAACAGGTCTTGTCTTTAGTGGCGGCCATTAAAGGAAGACGGAGGAACATTGACCGCTTTTATGGCACGTTGAATCGTGTGTCGTCGGTAGGAAAGGTGCTGTCAGAGGTTTTTCATTTAGTTTTATGACCATTTAAACAGAAGCAAGCAGGAAAGCGAGTAATATGATCTCTATTATGGGGAATATTGGCCTGTGGGTGAATGTGAATATGACAGTATTGGTGAATTTTAGCTCAGCGCCGCAGCACTGTTCTTAATAGAAAGGTTGACAAAGGATGAGCTATAGTGAGCTGACATCTACCCGTTTTCCTTCGGACACACACACACACACACACACACACACACACACACACACACATCTCCTCTTCCTCATTCTTCTCACTGATGGAGCTTGTAGTTTGACAGGGGTTGCAGAGGGCATCCTTTGTACTAGTGTGGTGAATGAAGAGGGTCTGAGGCTTGTGAGTATACAGTATGTCAATGTCACTGGCAAAGAGCTGCACGCACACAAGGCATCGCTGAACGTCTGCATCTGCATTTTTACCGGTCTTGAAGACGGAAATCTCGTAGGGTGAGATAAAGGCCTGCACACAAAAAAATGCATCATAACATGATTCAATACGAGAATTATGTTAAAATTTTTCACCGGATTTGTCTTACAGCTCCACTGAAATTTCAAAGAGGCGCTTTTCGTGCCAGACGGCTCTTTTCAGAATGCTCTATTAATGCCAGAGTAGTGCTTCATATTTGTGCCACGGTTATTAAGAAGAACATAAAATGTATCTGAATTTTCCTTTGGGCTGTGCGGCTGCTTGATTGAATGACACAAACCACCCCCACCTACTCCGGGATCAGTCATCCCTCTTCACATATCTACATAACACGGCTACATCGCATTGTGTAAGGACAGAAAAGTGGCTAGCTTCCACAGAGCAGGAGTGGCGGCGGAGTTGTTTGTGTTGTGAAGTCAGTGTCCCTTTTGTAAGGCCAGGATGTGCTGTTGCCGGGGCAACCCTTCTGCCTAAGTCACTGAGGCGATCCCCAGCCAGACCTCAGCCTTTAGAGCAGCATCCAGCACAGCTCAGCAGCACTGCACCAACGCCTGTCAACAGCCAACGTATATATACAGGTAGAGGACAGGAAGCACCGCGCAGCAGAAGTAAGTCAGTGTAGTGTGCAGTCGGAACTCGATTCTAGTGCGGAGCAGCTCGTTTGAAGACGTTTCTGTAGCTGAAACACACTGTGCTTCATTGGTAACACTGGAGTGAGGCAGTTGTTTAAAGAAGACCATGGTAACACTGCAGCGTACGTAGTTAGTTCTAATGTTTTAAAACTACATTTAAATATATTAAGTGACTTGTGTAGAAGGTGAAGTAACATTAAAATGTCATATTTGTGTAAGGTGTTTGTATGGTTCTGACAGCAAACAACTATTTTCATCGTTAATTAAAATGTTGAATATTTTCACACTTAAGTTTAAGACTTATTGTTTAGTCTATAAAATGTCAAAATGGTGAAAAATGCCAATCACAGTCCGAAACCAAAAGACAAGACATTGATTTTCTTCAGCAAATGGCGATAACTGATAATTACCCACCTCTCATGGATAATACCCACAAGTTAACCAATCATTTAATTTATACATTTCTGTATTTAAAAAAAAAAAACAGTTCTTAAACTACAGTGTGTTCACACCTGAGGGCGAGGAAGGCTCGGATGTAGCGAGCAAAAACGGAGGATATCATACTGTTTGACACTCTAGTCTACATGACGTGGCTCGTGGTGCAGCAGTTGGATGACGCTTTTTGTATTTGTTCACAAAATGAAAACCAGTTTTAAAGGAGCATGCTGCCATCTACTGAAACAAATGATTACACAGCATTTAAACATTACTTAAAACATTGAAAGCCAGGAAAAGTGTTTCAGCTAAGAACATTTACATCATTACACTCTTAGGTGAAAACTCCACCTCAAACAACCCTATAGAGTCCGTCCCCACAACTACCAATATATGTTCAGTGCACCAATTCTAGGAGTCTGTAGTGAGTAGTAGGCAGGCCTCACTGAAACCAAATTTTGCTTGACTCAACCAATAAAGCATCTTCTTCGTGTTTTATACTGAACAAAGAAACACAAAAAGATCACCAAGCACTGGTCGGTGAACATTCACTGTTATTCTTGACCTTCAACTTACTTGCACCAGAGGAGGCAAACATGGCGTTAATAACGACATATTTTTCACAAACGTGGCACTTACGAAAGTAAATAAACTGATTCTAAAAACATTTGACTTTATAGATAAGATGGGAAGGTGCAGTTGTCAGAAGGGTGGATGTGAGGTGAAGTGCTACAAGTTATTTAATCCCCCTCCTCAGGTGAAGGGAGGTCATTGTGTAACCACTACAAGCGAGTGTGTGTGCGCCGATACAGGTGCACCAGCAGGATTTGCAGCTTATAGAGCACTTTTTACAATAAGCGCTCCCTTGCTGAGCCTCTATATGTTTGTTCACAGCTGCTGGTTCCCAGTGGGACCAGCAGCTTTCAGACAACCGTTCACAGCTGCTGACTCCCAACGAGACGCTCCGATGTTCCCAAACGCAAACATCCACCTTTATCGTCTTTGCTCTGTTCACTCCTGCTGATACGACTGATCTCACTCCATTTCCAGACACATACACACAAACACACACGCACACACACACACGCACGCACACACACGCACACACACGGACGCACACACACGCACACACACGGACGCACACACACGGACGCACTCCTGCTATGCAAAAGCTGCAGCGTAAGTTTACCAATTTTAAGCTTAAGAAAGTGAAGCCTATCTTTACCCAAGAAGCAATTATGTCCTAGGTGATAAATGCGCTTGTGTGACATCTCAGCTGTCAGCATTGTTCCGCCTCATCAACAGATACCCATCTCTGGGGCTGCAGATGGAAATTTGCTCTGGCTCCACTACACACATCAGTTCTTGTTTCTCAAAGAGCTTCTTTACTGTATGCATGACGGCATTAGAGAACAACACAGCTTGATAACGTCTGCTAACATATGGATCTCTGCTGAGTCTTAGATCAGATTGCATCAGCTCTGAGTACTTGTTATCTTGGTGGCTTTTAAAAAGAATACTGTGGGGATACTAGACTGCACCCTTGGATGGACGGATGGATTATTGACTCTGTCGCAATATCCAGGACTGTGATTCAGTTATATGACAATAAAGAGGTAAATAAATAGTTGCATACAAGTAAAAGTAAATTATACTGTACATATATTTATGTAGGATATATACTGTATAAAATGGATTGAATACCCACACATTATTTATTGATTTATTTATTTATTGTCTGATTGTCAATAAAATAGATTGAATAGACTGATGCAGCATTCAATCTGCAAGGCAACTAGTAACTTATTTCCAAATAAATGTAGTGGAGTCAAAAGTACAATATTTGCCTCCAAAATGTAGTGGAGTAGAAGTATAAAGTAGCAGGAAATGGAAATATGCAAGTTAGCACTTGCGTCGATATACTTTGTTACATTTGTACATGTGTACATGCAGGGTATCAGCTGTTTTCTGTTGATGGTGATGGTGGTGGTGACTCCAAAACCTAATGTTCAATTTATGTAATTGGAATAAGTGGTGTAAACTGTAAACTTTGTTAGGAATTAGTTTTGTTTTCTTTTGTGATATGTACAACAAAATGAAAAAGTCAGAGTTAATTAGAACACCGAAGTTCTTAAATCTCTTAAAAATGTAATTGGAATAAGTAGTAAAAACTTCAAATTTGTTTGGAATTTCTATTAAGGTACCGGTAGCATTTTTTTGTTAATTAACCATAACATTTTTGACTCATATTAACATTTTGAGGATTATATAACCACTGCTTAGAATTATAAATTCAAAGTGACTTACAAGTCTATAAATCAATAGTACAATATGATGGCCTGTGCAAGTAGAATGATTAAATTGATGAATGTGGCTACACTGGCATAGACAACTGCTAGTAAGCAAAAATCAATATAAAAGAATGCACCGTTTTGAATATTTACTCAAATATTATATTATACTCAAATAAATATAATGGGGCACTTTTAATGGGGAATTGCTAAAAGGTGACTTTTTAGCCCGGATATTAAGGTGATAATGAAAGAGGAAGCAGAAGCAAAAAAATGTTGAAGATTCCTTTGAAATTTGAGGATCCGAGAAGATCAGTGATGTGAGCTGGCATCAGTCCATGTTGTGCATGTTGTGTGGAGTAATCAGTGACTGACTGCTACACTGAGAGAGTATGTAGACAATGTATCTTAATCCTCCATGTAGACAATAATTATAGGTAAATGAAGTTATAGCACTGAAACGTATCTATAGTATTGAGAAGAAAGACCTATAATGAGCAGAGCTTAACCTGTGACAGACGGTGATGTTTCAAATTAGAGTGAGTGGGAGATTGCACGGCTGCAGGTGTGAGTGCTGAAAAGAGATCTCTTTTGCGCAAGGAAAACATGTTTCCTATAAATAGCCTGACTACACTCGTATAGAGCAAAAAAAAACACATGAAACAAAGATCTATAATGGTTATTTAATTTGAAAGAAAATTCATTTCAAACCATGTGTTGCTTCCAGCACTTCACTGCAGAAGCCTCTCTGCTCTCCGAGCCCCCCACCCCCACCCCCTGCACAGACACCCAGACTATTTTCATCAGCCACTCATTTAGGAGTTAATTTATGCTTTCACAGTGACTGGGAAATGCTTCTGTGCGGGCAAAAGGGCACTTTTATTACAGAACGTCTTGAAATTAATTTCGCAGGAGATTAGTGTGGATCCTGCTCTTCATAACGTCTGGTCTCGCCCTGTGGTGTGCAGAGGCGATGCAAGGGGGTGGGCTCCCTCTGCTGGTTACGAGCACGCCGACTGTGCCGGATTTTTGGCACGTGTCGCATGAAAGGGGGAAAAAGGATGAGAAAGAGAGAAACGGCACGGGGAGAAAAATGAGAAGAACACATACAGAGAGCCAATGTGAGTCAAGAAATGCTGGCAAAGGCCCAGACGGGATGGGATACAGAGACAGATAGAGATAAGTCACTCTAATTTGGTGTGTTATTATTCACTTGGGACGAGCGCTGGGATGAAAACAGCCATACATCACAGCGGTAACACTGTCAAATTGTCCCCAGCTCTGCCACACCACTGGCAAGCTGCTTTAGTACCCAGTGCCAGTGTTGTGTGTGAGAGGGGAGAGAGTGAGAGATAAAGAAGGAGGACGAGAGACATACAGACGGGGAGAGAGAGAGCGCGCTAAATAGAGCCATCCATTAAAGTCACATATCAGTGGCACGTAAGTACCTTTTAGAACATTTAGAAACTGAAAGTGGTTTAAAAATACTTTCACCCTTTACATCCTTCTCTAAAAGACCGTACTATGGATACTAATGGGTAGTACTTGTATGAGTGATTCTTTGATGATATTCTGCGATGGTGGACACAAAGAAAGACAGTTACTCAAGTATTGCACTTAAGTAGTTCTATTTTATGCTACTATTTAAAGGCTAACTTCACTAGTGTTACACATTAAAATGTGTTGGGGACAAGTCTTAGGGAGTACTTTTACATGTGTGAAAAAGTAGGATAAAGCCTTTCTGGCTTTAGAGGAGGCTGCATTAAATTTTATTAACTGCCTCCAGTGGTGTCACTCAGTGGGTAGCTGCATTGTGGGTAATGTAGACGCCAGGTTTTGAAAAGGAAAACAGATGCCTGGAATAAAGAAAACATCATCTCTGGTTCCACTGTATTGATTTTGATCATTTCTTTGTAAACCATCCATAATGAGTCTAACAGTGCTATAGCACTAGACCAATGGACTGCTTTTGAAACCTGGTGCTAGGGTTATGGCAGTTAGATCCCCCCGTTGCCCCCATGTTTCGAAAAACATCCAAGAGGGCTCCCCTATGGTAGATAAAACAGGATACAGTACACTCAAGGGTGCCCACCCAATGGATAAAACGTAGAGTTGCCCTCTAATCATGACTTTCTGCGCGATAGTACCCCGCAACATAAAACTGGTATCCCTGCCCCTCAAACATCCTGAGTACGCCACTGCCCTCGACGAGCTATGATATAAAAATGTCGCCTGCACTTTAACATACTTTGACATTATATTTTATTACATTTTGCCGTTACCACCTTTGCTCATAATGGAGTATTTGTAATGTGTGGGCTTGGATCGGCGTCTGAGTATTGCTTCCACTTAAGTTACTCTGACAGTGTGCGTGTGTATATTTCTGCCTCTGGTGGACAACATGGCGACGATCATCTCACAACTAGAGCTGCACCTAACGATTATTTTGGATGTCGACTAATCTATCATTTTTTTTTTTTGATTAGTCACGATTATTTTGGCAGCATCTGGTCCTTTGGTTTTACCTCATATTCTCAGAGCAATTTAAAAACCCATTGTCATTCGAGATCTGTTGCATTTTTACTAACTATGAATTTTAATAAATCACTTTTTGGTTGCACACTAATCGATGAATATGTCTAAAAAAATGCAAATCCATTTCAGTTCGATTTGCTTGTAGGTTTGTAGTCTACTACAGAGTAGAGTTTCGATTCTCTGCCCCAGCCTGTTTTTTTTTTGTTTTTTTTAATAACTCAAAAATAATGACTGTTTCCAGCTACAAGATGCAAATCTCTCTCCTCCCTCCATTGTTGTTTGTGTTGCTGCGTGGTGTTACACGTGAGTGTCCTCATGCTGAAAACGTGACTTGTCGCATCACTCCCTGAGACGCAAAAAGAAAGCAAAAATATATATTCTTACTAAGGAAAATGACAAAAATAATAGCAATATAGCAATAATAGTTGCAGCCCCACTCACGACATATTTAACTTCGCACGGAGACACTGACTTGAGGAAAAATTCCGTTTTACTTTTACGGATAGACATAACCAGATGGAAGAATGTGTGTTCGGCTCAACCAGTGAAGTAAATCACATAACACTGATGCAAGAATCCTCTAAATTCAATATTGCCATATGCTGCCATTGTCTGCAATAGCCTTCTGGAGTACAGGATGGGATAATAAAGAAACTACCGCTGTATAAGTCCGATGGTAAAACATCTACCAGGTGGCAGTGAAATCGCACACACACAAACTACTTGAGCTTATGGTTAGCTTACAGGAAGCGATGAACTGGCCAATCAGCTGGCATATGCATTAGTATGATTGGTCGTTGAGAGGAAGGGCACCTTGGCTTTAAATTATGTAGCCCCGCAGTCATATATATGTTACGACGGCGCCTGTAACGCACGTCTCCCTGATGACTGGCTCTACCTCTCACACTGCAGTCACAGGAAGGTGGTGGAGACGTGGCGGCGGTGCCACGTCTCAGGCAGCGTACGGCGGGAGGGCAGGTGTCATGGTGATGATCACGCGTGTGAGGACGCGCTCTTGTTTATGGCCCGGTTTAGATTTGTGTTGACAAGGGGGCTGCGCAACCGAGGACGAAGTAAACGACACCTCGCATAAACAGGTGATAGTGAAATGTCATGGCTGTCTATTTTCCAAACACCTCACACACACACACACACACACACACACACACACACACAAGGGCAGGCTGGCAGGCAGGCATACACCTTCCAAGAAATCCATTCACATCCACAAGTTGTCTCGGCAAATGTTTGAAGAGGAGGATGAGGATGAAAATTCATGAAGAACAGATGGGTTCAGGGGGAGCGGTTCTGATTTGAGTAATGCCCGTCCAAATTTATTTTCCTCAAGATCTGGCACACTGGAACTTCTCCTCAGCTGTACTTCAAACACAGATTTGTGTCGCAGCTCCCTGCACATTTGCAGTTTGTTGATGATGGGAAATGCACTAAAAAGGAAACCGTTTCTATTATTACATTACAAGTGGATAATGTTAACGGAGTTAAGTTAAGTGAGGATTGTATTAAAGTAGATTGGTGTAATCTCTGAAAAGCTCTCGGTGTGATGGTTATTGTGTTCATTTGCGCCGTCTCTCTCTGCAGCTCCGTGCGACGCCGATGCCTTCTTCTGTCACAGCAACATGTGCATCAACAACACGCTGGTGTGCAACGGCATGCAGAACTGCGTCTACCCCTGGGACGAGAACCAGTGTAAAGGTGAGACGGGACAATTCAGCTCAGCAGCTCGAGCGTCGCGAAGAGAGAGTAGATTTGTAATGTTTCAGCACCAAGGAGAGCAGCAGGGCGACAGCTGGTCTGAACTTTTAGTTTTAGTTCTTCTCATTGTTATTTTTGGCAATAGTTTCACATTTCAAGGCCATGAATCCTATATTTTTTTTTTTCGATGAGCTTCTTGTTATCAGTGATGGGATCCAATCTGAACACACTGTTTCCTGCCAAAATTAGAACAGTTGGATTATTTCATTTAGAGATCTGTGTAAGGGGACGGGGCCTAGTTCGATTTAGCTACATTTGTATGAGGTTATTGGGCCACTGTTATTACGTTATTTTTTCCACTCTGATTCTTGATGATTTAGTCGTACTTTTGGGGAGAAACACTTAAGATTTGGAGCCAAATATTCAGGGACTTTCAATGTGAACGGTGTGTTGTAGTATTTTGGATTGGAAGTTCATTGATAGAGAGGCAACGTACGTATGTAATGCATTTGAACGATAATTCTGCACATCAAGAAAGTCACAGTTTGCTGCTAAGATAGAAAAAATACCATTTAGCTTTGTTTAAAACCCCTCCGCGAGCTGCATCGCCTCGCACAATATACCCCAACAACACCAACGTGGCCATCACCTTGGGACAGAAAAAGTATTTGAAAAGGAAAATCAACACAAGTCCGTCCACATTGACATCTGCAGTTATGTGAAAAGAGAGACAATCAGTTTTGTACAAGAACAAGGTTTCGGTCGGTGAGCCTGAAAGGAGACGGCGCCACTCACGCAACCGTTGGATGTGTAGCTTTGTAATAACTAAATCAGAATAAATTTGTTGAGGTATTTGGGTTTTCATTACTACAAACTCTCAATGTTACAACTCAGGGCTTGATTGACCCGGTTTGTTTTGCATTAACTCTTCACACTGGTTAGCGCATCCAATGTATTAACATCAGTAATTGTAGACTGGAGTAGATCAAGCAAGGAAAAATGAAAAACAAAGTGGATGTATTGTTAAAAGAAAATCCACAGATAAGGAACTGAGGAGAGATTTTTTTTTCGTAAGCGAAAAGACTGGAGAGTTAATTATGGACACTGATTATGTAATTCCTTTATTCGTATGATAAATCACACAGTTTAGTTTTATATTCGACCCTCAACTGATCCTGTTCTCCTGGTCAGTGTTTAAGAATTGTGGACACTTGTTGAAATGTCTTCCTCCGCTGTCTTTGTTTTCATTCTTTGAAGCTGTTTTTTTTTTTTTTTTAATCTCACCCTGTTTCCTCGCCTCAAGGCAAGCAAAGGTCCTGTGTATTCCCTGACTTTTTGATACAATCAATTCTTCTCATTTCCTCTGCAGCTCGATCCCTCACTCCACTCTGAATTTTTAAAGCCACCGGATCTATACATTGATCCCCAGTGTGTTGCTTTCTGGCAGCTACGCGCTTTATCTGCGCCTCAGACTGCACCTCACCTTATTGCAGCATCGTATTATATGATGCCATCGCGATTATTAGCTGAGATATGTGAAGACTGGGGATCGGCTGTTTTTTCTCTGCATTATACCGCCAATTAAAAGGCCTTCTGTTCCCTGACCTTTCATGACCCATCGCTGTATTCAGAGTACACAAGGTGAGATCTACGCTATGTCCCCTGAGCCCTCTAGCACTGAAACTCCCACGTCAATAAATGTTTTGATGATCATTAGGCTGTTGTGCTTGGCTTGCAGTTAAGATGTGTTCTGGTTTGTTTTTGCTTCGACACACAAACTCCCCCTTTTTTTTTATTGCGGTAAACTTCCAGCCACTGGTGATGCACACGGACATGCCTCAGTATTCTCTAGACCAGGGGTCACCAACCTTTTTGAAACTGAGAGCTACTTCATGGGTACTGAGTCATACGAAGGGCAACCAGTTTGATACACTCTTCTGAAATAACAAATTTGCTCAGTTTGCCTTTAGTTATATATGATTATTAATG
>OMLP01022904.1:13105-30329 GCA_900302685.1 Spondyliosoma cantharus | reverse complement strand
GTAACTACTGAAACAAAACGGCTGAAATTTCCCAGTAAGTAATTTCCCAGTCTGGGATCAATAAAGTATTTCTATTCTATTCAAAATACACAAAAACAGCACTCATATTTTGAATATTGTACAATCATTATGCTTGTATTTTTACCTACTTGTTTGACTGCTGAATTTTCTTCCAACCTAACCCAAAATAGCTTTAAGGGTCCCCATCTGACACAGTTCACATGTTAGAGCAGTACCTGCCAACTTCAGTCAGCCAGTACCTCAAAAGAAAAATGCAAAAATCAAGAGGAGAAGTCTCGGAGGTGTAAAGCTTGCATTCTTTCATCCAAAAGAAACGTGCATCGTAACTCCCAAGCCTGCTTGTCTTCACTGGTGCAACACTGGAGCAATGATTTGCTGTTTATTATGTTATACGCCGTTCAGCCCTGCTCTCGTGCTGCTGCTTCCCAGTTCAGAGGTTTGGGGCTGTTTGTCAACTTTATAAAACAACTGATCTGAGCCAAAGTTCAGGGGAAGCTTTAGCATACAGAGCACATTCACTTCAGAAAATAAAGACCTATGTTACCTAGAAATGTAACATATGCAGCCAAGCTAATTACGAAATCTGGCTCCCGTGTGTAGTGTAACAAACGTGTTGCGCGGCAGCAACCATGTATGTATCAGATGGTTGATCGTTTCATTCTTTTTGGGGATTTGATTTTGCATGTGGTGGCAAGACTTGACCAGCAGAAACACTGAAACCCACCTATACTGTAGATGACTTCCTTAAACAGCCCAAACGCAGTTGGAGCGTGCAGAGCCTCCTCCCAACATGAAGTCATCAAACTGTACCTGCATTTTTTGTTCCCTTAGTATTTAACCCAAGTTGGCGCCACTGATGCAGCATTAATATAGCCGGAGGCCAAGCTAGACTCAGGAGGAGGTAAGCTTAACTTTACATAAAGACCGGAAGTTAAGGAAAACTTACCTTGCGAGGCGGCTGGATTTGCAAGATTCACGCTTAACAGACACACTGGTTGTACTGATCAGCGTCCTATGAGGAACTACTGGAGACTGTTCCAGTTTACCAGAGCTGACAAGTGTGTTTCATTGAAAGAAGAGGGAAGAATGGCACTGATGGAAAAGATGCTTTCCCCCCTCTCTCATGTGGTTTTTGTTAATAGTTTAATTTTCTTACTGGCTTCGCTGGTGGTACCACTCTCCGGGTGTTGATCCGATTGGTTGAAGTGAGCCTGTGATAGACTATGATAGACAGATGGTTCCTCCAATAACCTGCCATGCATATTTTCAAAAGTCCTGTCCTTTTCCAAACAGTTTCCAGCCGGGTGGTTCGATGTAACAAACCATCTGGCACAAGAGGACAAAGGAAAACAGCTCATATGAAAGCTCAGAAAGGCACCTTCAGCACAGCATCTTGAGTTGGGCTAACCAAACGTCATACAACGTGTTACAAGTTTTAGAGGTGCTTCTGTTTTTGAACTTTGAAGAGAGCCAGGCTAGCTGTTTCCACTGCTTCCAGTCCTTGCTAAGCTAACTGCCTCCCGGCCAGACATGTAGCTCCACACTCCCAGCTAGTAGTGAGCGACCAGGCCGCATATGGGTGGTACGCGGACGTCATTTGGACCGAGCCTGATCACATAGCTGTAGTAAGCAAGCGACTGAGTTCTGGGTAAAAGACTCAGGACAACAGCAATAGGCCATATGGCACTTGTGGTATACTTTAGGCTTAGTTATGTGTTGTTGGACTCGGGCCACCCTGCAACCGTATGTCTCAGCCCAGACTTGGCCAGGTCCTTGCAAGATTCAACCCAGAACTATCCACGCTGTTCCCGGTCCACGCTACAGCCCTACCTCACGACCGAGACTATGCCGACTCAGCCTGCCGAGACTGTGCAATGTTTGGTTGCTTTTGGACCAATTAAATTATGCTAGCTAGGTTTGTCCACAGACGTTAGAAAACAACCATATCTCTCAAAATGTCAAACTGTTCCTTCAGCATGTGCTCAGCTTTAAATACCAGAAAAATAAAAAGAGTCTATCGGTGACTGTCACTGATTCATGAGGTATAAATTTAGTCTTGCTGCTCTCCATCGTAGTCGTCCCAGAGGAGACAGGCCTATACTGTTTTTTACTGCTAGCATGCAATGTAATACACTATTTATGAACGTTCATTTCAAAGTTTTTTTTTTTTTTTAGTACAGGAGTGTGTGCATTCACATGAGTGTGCAGTATCCTGGTGCCTGCACGTCGCATGTCGCCGGGTGTGTTTTTCGCTCCAGATGGCGTGTAAGCCCATGTAGCTCCCACAGTTATCAGTGAAAGCTGGATTTATGCAGACGCGCTTTAATTCTGCAAACAACCCTTAATTCTTAATTTAGATATTAATTAGTTTCCCTGTTACTTGGCAAAGCCCTGTGATTTCCCCTGATGCCAGGCGTGTTTATAAGTGGGGCGTCTGCTGCTGCTGCTTCATGCTGCAGAAAAGCATGTCGATGATGTAGGAGACTCAATAACGTGATTGAAATAAGTCCATTAACTCAGTGTGCCTGAGAAGCAGGGTAGAGAAAACACATAGGAACTGTACTTTAGCTTATGTTTTAACTTGTGAGACCCTGTATAATATTCAAATCCTTGGATTCCAGTGATGTAAGAGGAGTCTATAAAACGCTGCAGTCTATGTTTAGTCTTTTGCATTATAAATGTTACAGCATGCTTTGTCAGTGAGATGTGATAATCCCATTGTTAGTCTCCATGAATCATCCAGATCTTGACAATATTTTCCTACAAATACAAATATTTAGTAGCTCCATTAATAGATAATTCATATTTACTCAAGCGGCATGTTGTGGCGCCAGAAATACTGGAAATATTAATGAATGTCTGAGGAGAACAATCAACACGATCTCTATTTGTGTGTTTTCTGCGTCTGTGACTCTGACCTCGTGTTTACGTGACATCCGTTCTGGTTCATTTTCATGTCTGGGTGACATAATTGGCTTTCTTTCTCACTGTAGGGCTGCGACTAACAATTCATTTGGATTTATCTGCACATTTTTCTCTCGAATGTGTCCTACAAAATTTCAGTAAATAATGAACCATTTATAAAAGCTTGCGGTGAATACTTCTTCAAATATTCATTTATTACTCCAATTAACAAACAAATCGTACAATTTCTTTGGGAGGAACTGCTAATTATCTGATTATGTTTTTTGTTAATGAGTCTCCATCTTGGTCGAGCATCTCTCTCCATCCTATTGTTTCACCTTCTTTCCTCTTCAGCTTCTCTCTTTTGCCCCCATGCAGCTAAATCCTCTGATATTCTTGTTAGTTAATTCTGCTAATCTCCACTTGTCTTTCTCTGCATTTTTTCCCCCCCAGTGCACTCCCATCGTCGGCCATGGATTTGTGCTGGACAAGTACAAGTGCCAGTGCAGGAGAGGATTCTACCATCCGAGCCGAGTGGCGCTCAATGGCTTTAAAAGTAGGTTACAAATCCCTCTGTGATATAAAAATACATTTTGCAGTGAGCTGTCAGATCAAAACTTTGAATCTTTCAGAAGCAAGCTTTTGGGATTTATGAAAAAAACAAAAACACTCTTTTTTTTTTTTAATTCTTCTTATGTCTTTGAATGGGTGTCCTGGGGCTAGTGAGGTTATGAAACTTCCATCTTCAGTCAAAGGATTCCTACTGTTCTTATTGTGGAAGTGTCTACCTGCTATGTTTCTATTCTGAGCTCCGGAGGGAGCCACAGGTGGCATGAATCACAGACCTGTTGGATTATAGGGCGGTTGTAAGACAGAGTACTCATGTCGGGGGAATAAACCTGAATAAAGGTCTCGTCAGAGTTTAATTGGTCGTCACCAAGCACAGCAACCTTTAGTTAGCCTACTGTTGCTATGCCCATGAGGCTCTCCATTGTCACACGCCGGGTTCAGCATATGAAATTCTTCGACATTTTTCCGACAATGGCACTTTGATTTTATACCAAAAGGAACAAAAGCGATCTCAGTTTCAAGCCAACAACCATGGATTTTGTTGCCTGTCAATAGCTAGCTAGCATGAGCTACTGCTGATGTTCATACTCTGGCTGACTATGTAATGTTTCCAGCTGAATCCAGCAGAGGATGTGGAAATAAAGCTATTTACCCTGTGTCATATTGTACAATATTATACATAAAAATATTACTAATTAAAATTGTATTCTTTCTAACATGTCACTTGATGATATGGATGCTTACTGAAAATACATGGACAAGCAACAAAGTGGTTAGATTTGTGCTTTAATGCTCCCAAAACAATTAAAGAGCAGGACGCGACTGCTGATGTAGATATACTAGCATTTTGGATCCCACAGGGTGGATGCTCCAGAAAAAAACAATGGAATTTATCTGTTGGAATTTGGATTATTGCAGAATATAAACTTGATAAAAAAGTTTATGATACTTGCATCTTTTGTTTAGCAAGATAATATTCCCTGAATAACAGCATTTTTATGACTTTTGAAGTCTAAATACAATCGCCAGCAGGAAGTGCAAAAATGATGCTAATTTATTTTTCTGGTTGTAGGACTCATTCCTGTTGCACTCTATCCACAGGTTTCTAAGATATGATTAGACAATCCATGTTTGAGACTTAATGTTCAACTGATCTGAATCTGTCCTTCAGATGTGGCTGTCACTCTCAAATTTCCGTTATTCCTTATATTTAATTTAGGTGACAGACAACGTGAATAATGGTTGATATCTTGCAGTAAAAGCTCAATATGTACACACAACTGGGCTTTTGCACATTTTCTCCACTGATGTGCCTCTTTTTTTACCCTTGCAATATTCAAATATTCTTAACTTTACCTCCCTGCTCGTGCTTTGGTTTTAAATGCCTGTATTCTGACACCTTGACTGAAAGCGCTGCAGTGTCCTCCGGCAGAGAGCTTGGCCCTGATGTCGAGATAATCAAGCAATGGCGGTGGTTCTCATTCCTGACTCCAACAATACAGCACCCCAGGGGGGATGATATGCTAAGCTGGAGCTTTATTGTAATGCAGCGTGATGAGGCCCGTAGTCAAACGGCTCAGTCTGTGAAGAGCCTCATCTTCCAAACCCCACGGCGAACCGTCATTAAAAATCACTGCAGCTCAGATTGGGTCGCAGTAGCCGGCGACCCTGATTTCCCCCCCTGGAACTCGTCTGTTATTTCTAGTGGATTCCCGAAAAACAGACAAGACTGGAAACAGATTTTGTATTGTTCCCTAGCAACAGGCCAAAAGGACAGATATTAAAGGGGAAACATTTGAGCTGAATGTCACAATCTACTTTTACGCTCCTAACCTCAGACCTTTAGTCTTGATAGCAGTGACTTTAACAACTAGATAATTCTGGTAACTTACCAGCATGAGAAATGTAAGTGTGTAGATGCAAGTGGCTAATGGGTTATCAGGCACACACCAAACACCAAGACTCATCTACTCATCAGTGCCTCTTTTTAGACTTAAGTTGCAAACTATTCTGAACCTAACAACTTATAGATTGACCAATTCATAGCAAAACGTCTACAGCATAGTGTAGTAGGACGCTTAGTTGTGGTGACATTGAAGTTAAGCGATCACGATGTGGTTAACCTTAGCTTTTTACTTCTGGCGAACTGCGTTTACACTTCAGTATCTATAAAGTGGTGTTCATCTGTGAAGATGATCCTGCTGAACAAAATGTTTAAGTATTATAAACTTGTGCCTGCCACAGAGCTTATTTGTCTGCAAAAATCCCAAATCTAATTGAAAAATCGTATAAGCTTTTTGTAGAGGTAACCAGAGTGATGCTAACTTCTGGGTTAGCAAAAAAATAAATAAAAAAAGTCATCCAGCAGCACCCTATTCTTTTAAGAAATGTCAAATAGTAGCAGCAGTGAGGCTATACACAGACTTAAGTGTTATATAATATCAACTGACTGCACATGGTGACAGCCAGCCCTCATGCAAATAACGTTAGCATTAAAAACGTGATGTTCGCCTGCTGCTCAAGTCAAGAACACAGAGGCACCCTGGATATTATATTCATAAATGTTCCTCAACGCTAGATATTGCCAGAGGTGTTGCATTAAAAACATTGCAATGTAAAAGTAATGTAAATTGCAACAAACTGTGTCAAAACAGAATTTAATCAGTAGCTTTCATCAGTCACACATAATCACAAGGAGAGTGCTCAGTGCTATTTTTTTCTCTCTAAAACTGACAAGCGTCATAACGTGACGCACCTTCCACCCAGAGCCATCTGTCTGCTCCTCTGTCAGCTCTGACCAAGAGCAACACTGAAACGCGAAGCTGACCAGCAGAGCGCCGATCACAGAGTCTGATGAACGTTCATCAAACAGCCAGTCGGACAGCTCACAGCAACAACATGAGCTTTCTTACCTAAAAACAAGTGTTTCTCCATCACCATGTTCTGTCCACCGTAATTATAATCCACAGCTCTGACCGGAGTCCTGGAGCTAATTCTGTAGTGTTGTTGAAATAATGAACATTTTCCACATGTTACCTTTGTACCTTTGCTGCGACAGTTTATGCCTTTTTTTTTTAGCAACATGTTTTTCCAGTTTGAGGGTTAGAGTTAATTGAAAGACTTTGGACTGCAAGCCCCCTGAGCTAGATAATGGCCACAAACCTACCCAGTCTAAGCAAGCACAAACAACACAAGTTTTACATTTTCCAACTCCTGTCAATGCAAACATTTGCCGTATGTGTGTGTTCAGGCAAAGTGAGCTCTGCAGCAGCTTCAAGAATGAAGGCGATTGTGTAACTTCAGCTGTGTTAAAAATAAATTAGAACAAAATGACAGCAGCAAATTACTGAAAAAAGGCTTTTTTGCAGTTGTAAACCCTCTGAAAGATCACTCCTGATAGTTCATCTGATGGATGGCAGGTGCTGCCTGAACCTGACAGCTGACACCAGACAGAGAGGTGTTGAATCAAAATGAACATCTGGCCCCAGACCGGAAGCGTGAAACTGATTCGAGACAACACACTGGGGTTTCTTTTTCTTGCTTTCTGTTCTTTTTCTCATATCTCTCTCCTTTCATCGTGTCGATGATTTCATGCCCCAAAAGTCGAATCTAAGAACAGACTGTGGTCCCAGATGAGTCCTCTCATAATCACACACACATACGTAGGTGTAAGCTACTGCGATTAGATATGCACAGATGAGCAGAGATGAAAAACAATGACGTTTTTGCAATAACATCCCGTCCTCAATAACCTCTCATTAATTTTCACCAGATTGGTTTTGCAGCACAGGATAAAGTTTGACTGATGCATACACGCCAGCAACGCCGTGCCCCAGTTATCTCTGTATTTTTCTCTTACTGCCCTCCGAAATTGTAATTTCTCCTGTTGATCTCCTGATTTATTTTAAAGTGCCACAGATCAAATGGGTTCCACTCAGTTTCTGTGTGGGATAAGTGTCAGGGTACCTGGCAACCCCACCCCCAGGCAGAGATGAGGGTTACAGTAATGTGCAAAAGACCCAGCCTGAAGTGTTTCATTTGTCGCTGTGCTCGCTCAGTCCGTCCACACTGCTCAGTTTGGCGCTAGAAACAGATGAAACAGGTCCCAAGATGTAGAAATAATCTTTCAGATTACACCCAACAGGGTGCAAGACATTCCCCTTTATTGACATTAGCCTCTCCTGTCACTTGCTCCTCTGTAGTCTGCACCCGACTGCACCACTACCTTCCTCTTTACTTTTGGAAGGTCCATCTGGCAGTGATGTTTTTTTCAGATGTTGACTTTTGATCGCTTTTTCTGTACATTGTTTCTTTTTATTTATTTTAACGTGAGCTATGAATTCAAGACATTTTCCTTTCACATCCTTGAATGTATCTATTATTGTGTGGTGTAGGATTATATGGCGGGTGGAGGTGGGTGCATTCAGGGTGGGCTGTTTGCAGATACCCTTGGAAATTTCCCTCTGTTACACAGCCCACTTATGGCATGTATGCTGCTGTACCTCGCACAACTTGACATCTCTTACTGAAGAGTTAGTTAGGGGCCGTCTCAAAAGCCCACGCAAAATGGTTGAGGGAGGTTTTCAGATTTTTGTCAAGGGCTTTTTAATTGTCTTCACATTCAAGCCAACTTGTATTATTCCTCTAATCTGTTTTACCTCCACTATTGATTTCCATCCAGACCTTTAACGGTAACTTAACTTTCATTTAGACTCAGACCTTTTGAAAGGTGGGGTTCCAATACAAATCATGCTTTATTATTTCATTAATTCAGCTTAGTGGTTAAAATGTTATTTTGTTGGCAGCTGAACTCATGGACGTATGGAGTATGAAGGGCAGCGGTAAATAATGTATTACAGAAAATCAAGCAGAGTAGACAATTTCAAACAGCCTTCATTGTAAAACCATATTCGTTAAAAATCCAAGGACGAATACAAACACACATATTTTGTGCCTTGATCAGGCCAGTGTCAGGCCAAAGACCTGCAAGAGTATGATGGTTCGGTGTGGATGAAAAGTTCCTGTATGACCATGCTGTAGTAACAGGGGGGCAGATAATGACAGGAACAAAGGATGAACGCAATTGAAAGAGCCCGAGAGTCTGTCTCAGGAGGAGGAATGGGATTGTGGGGCAACAATATTCATGTATTACCATGTGTTGTATTAATACGCACCATCCCGTCTTACATAAACTAAACCAAGCCACTGAAAATGAAAATGTAACCAGAACGTGTTGAAGGTCACTTGACCTCGGAATAGACGGTGTGACTGTGTTGTTTTCACAGGCGGGGAAGGCCAAACGTGACAATGACACAGTGGACCGGCGAGTCTATTACACAGCTTGGGGTGATACTCGGGTCGCATAAACAGATACAGATATAGATAGTCGCCCATAACAGATAGCTAGCGACATTCTGGCACCAATGTAACAGAGATGAATGCAATGCAAATAGCAAGAGAAGATAAACAGCTTCTCTACAGCGAAGAAGGCAGAAGACAGTGAGGAGGGGGGGGATCAAGCCATTTTCCTATCAGAGCCCCCTCCACCCCTTCCTTTCTGAACCATCAAACACAGTGAGACTAACTGGAAAAGCAAAGCCCACCAGATGTAATACGCAGCTCCTTCTTAACTTGTTCAACTGTTAACTTTTAACACATTCTGTTGCAATCCCGCTCCAGTGAAGCTCTGTACAACTTGGGCACAGTGTTTGCATACTGTACGAGCTCTGGGATTTAGGGAGGAATTACATGCTTATCAAGCATCATTTCCGAGCAGAGCAGCACAGTGTCTGTGTGGTGGAAATGGAGGATTTAAGCTAAATATTGACTCCAAAGCCTGCCACAGAAGACACGCCGCAGAATGAGAGAAATTATATTTCTGGCAGGCGTTTCTTTACATGTAACTGATTCAATTCCGGTTTCAAAGGCACTTAAGAGAACACGTCCAGTCAATGCTAATGTGAACTCTCAAATGAGATGGAGAAAGTAATCTAGGGCCAGACATGATAAACCACATCCAAGTGTGCCACATGCTGATATAACAACAATTATGCAGAGCGCAGTGATGAAGCGAGCGGTGTCACAATATTTTATCCTCCTCGCCTTCATTATTCCCTCATCTGCCTAATTAAAGGCTGTATTCTCGTAATTATCACCCCCGAGGCTTTGTGATTTATTGGATTGATGATTCCTGCTCCTTCAAATTGATTAACTGAGAATTTAATAAGATGTCAGTGTGTGACAGCTAAATTCAAATTAATTACAATGATAATCCATGAAAGCACCCCAGTAAAGCGGACCTGGGTTCTGAGTTGTGTTTGGATATTAAAATCTTCAAAGCCCTGTTCTTCATCTGGTAGAAACGCTTGAGCTCTACCCAACATTGAAATATCTGATTGTGGTATCTCCCGTCCTCAGGTAAGGAGAAGGTCTCTAACAGAGACGAGACCTCTGACGTGTCCAGTAAGTGCCTGCCGTGTCGCGAGGGCTGCCCCTACTGCCGGGATGACACACCTTGCCTGATCCAGGAGGACGGCGCTCTGCGGCTCGCTGTGGCCTCCTTCCAGGGTCTGTGCATGGTGCTGGACCTGGGCAGCATGGTGGTGGTCTACCACTTCAGGAGGAACAAGGTGAGGGGGGAAAACAGGGTGCGATATGTGGGAAGCTTTCTTTAAAACATTTGAAAATGAACTTAAATTATCAACCGAATGTGAAGAAATAACAGATTTGACACCTTAACGCATTGCAGAGTGATAAGTTATTATGCTTACTTAGTTGGTCTCAGTCCAGACCACTAGCTGCACAGCTAATAAAGCTAAAAAGCTAATGGCAGCTACAGTTTGCAGCAGTTAGCATTTACTCTGGTGAAATACCGCCCCCCGTTCGTTTGGAGGATAATTTCGACAGTTGGCCAACTCTTGCTAACTGCACCTTTAAGGGCTGTATTTGGAAGTTTAAAGGTAATTATTCCCTCCCGTCAATACACCATTACATTACCAGACTACAAACTACAACAATGTTTCCCACAGAGTTTACACTTTTTGATCCCTCTGCTCAATTTTTTTATTCATAACCCGCATTGTAACCATGACATATCCTGATTCAGGGCTGAGTACGGGGCAATTTGATTTACTGTAATGGAAAACTAATGCGACTGTAGACTAGAGAGAGACAGTGTGGAAATGCATTATGGAAGCTGCAGCACCCAACATTTTGTCCCAAACTTTTTGGGGATCGTTTGATAGTTTAAGCACAATAGTACAAACTCCAGCAAAGGTAAGAAAAGATAACAGTAACTTTGTAGGATGTGAAGACTTGGACAGCCATGGAACCAAGGAGCCATGTATCTCTACATGCATCACTGTGTGTCATAAATCACTCTAGTCAACGGAACGACGTGACATCATCTGCAAACAAGCGATATTAAATCCCCAGCATCCTCTTTTCATTAATTCACTAACATTAGCTGGAGATGTCTGTATGTGTAAATGGAAGAAGATGAAGGGTCACAGGTGAAAGTTAAGATTTATGACAAAAGGCAAACACTCCCTCTGAACTCTCACACAGGAGTAAAATATGAAACTTGTCCATGATTAATTAGTTCTATTATTGGATAAAACTTAGAGAAGCAAGTCTGACACATAAACATTAATTAGCTGCATTGATATGTTTTAAAATGCATATCATTTAACACCACATGCATTTTTACAAAGGGATGCCTTCAATCTAAGATAAATGAAATGCAATCTGCGTATCCATTTTAAAAAAAATCAACAATTTGTTGATACACATTAACATAATTACCAGTTACCACAAATGTACCTGAGCGCTTTATTTGAATTGGCGCAGCTTCACAGTGGGGCTGTTGCGTAATCTCCACTCTGCTAATAGAATAAAGAGAAATAAACATGAGATCCTCGCGGCGTCGGGTAATTACACCAGTCCACAGGCAAAGTTGAGTTGAATCTCTCCCCGTGTGCTATTTATAAACGTTAGCGCTTCGAAATTTTCCTACGTTTCTTCAGTTCACAAGAAATGTCCCTGGAGCCCTTTGGATTTACATAAAAAACATACCAAATCTTCCAGGAGGTAATGTGGGTAATTAAATCCAATCCAGAAAAGGCTCTGTCGTCCCTCATATTATTGTTTCAGGGGGAGGCAAAACGTAAAAAAAATATATATTCAAGCCCTCTTTGTGTTTGCTTTCAAAGAGGCAACAGTTTATCATTTGCATTTGCGCAGTTACAGCTCCCTGAAATATTCAGTTCATGCAGATTGAGATTTACAGCAACAGGACTTGAAGAATAAACCGTGGCCCTCCCTCTGAGTGTGTGTCATGTTTTACATTACGACGGCATGAATTTGATGCATCATTCTGACATGTTTGATGTCATGTTGACATGACGTAAACACACAAAGCAAGAGCAAGACCTGAAACTGACAACGGTCCAGTGTGAAGGATTTAATGGCAGAAATAAAAATAGAAAACTATCAGTTGTCGGGTTTTTGTTATATTAGAATGAGCCGTTCATATTTATATTGTACCACTTTTTCTACAGTAGCCCAGAATCAAAGGTCAAACATATTCAACCTCCCTCAGCACATCAAATCACATGTCAATGACTGATTGATGTTTTTTGTTGTTGTTTTTCTCTCTCCTCATTAACAGAGCATCCGTACATCTGGTCTCATCCTGCTAGAAGCCATCTTGTGCGGGGCGCTGCTGCTCTACTTCCCGGTGAGTCTGTGTTCTGATATTAAACAGCAGCCACAATTTACCCATCAGAAAACACTCCTCGAGCAGCTCCCTTTGTTAAAAATACAACAGACGCCACGACAACGGCAATTAGTTTTGCTGGAGTTGATTACCTAGATGTTGATTACCTTGCTGAGGAGCTGGAGGTGTGCAACGCTTACTGCTTATAACAAACTTGCTGTCAAGAAATGACAAAAGAAATTAAGCTCTTGTCTTATTTTGGAGACATATTTTTTAAAGGAACAAAGCGCTAAACACAGTGACGAATACATGACATCTCCTGTGCAGCGTCCCAATAAACCCCATGTATCATCAGTTCAGTGGTCCGGTCGCCTCCCTCCTCTCAGTCACCACATGAACCTGCAGCTGTAATCAGCAGTAAACAAGAAGAAGACAGGACCGCCTCTTTGTGGAGTTCTCTGTCCTGATTGGATTATGTGGGCAGGGATACCAGAAAATGTATTTTCTCTTTCGCTGCCTGAGAGTGGGGGGAGGAGAGACATGGCTGACTGACCAAATGCTCTGTAACAGTGATTACAGTTGGACTGCGGAGCTATTTAACACGTATTTTGATAAAACATATTACTTACAGCCGCTTTGAATACGAGGCCGAGGCATTAGCACTAGCAGCGACAGCTCTGTTACGGCTGCTGGGTAACAATTACACACGGTAATGCTGGATTAAATACACGCATTGTTTCCTGTTAATCCCTCCTGTGTATGAAGGCAATTTGAATCCAATTTAGTACTCTGCCGCTAACAGTGACAGCGGCCATGTATGGAGGTAATTACAGAATATGAGACATTCAGCGGCTACTGCAGGAAAACACGATGATCATAAACAGCATCAAAAATAGAAGAATTGTAATATTTACGATACTATTAAGGAAATAATACAAACACAGAAATAGTCATGTTTCCATGACTGACTAAACAAGCTGTCCTCAGAGGAAAATAAGGTCCAGAGAACACTGTTTGAAGCTGGATAGGTGGCACGGTCCGAAACCGATAAACAAAGTAAAACAGTATGAAGCTGTGTTGTCCTTTAAACTCAGTTAGTTTGATCAGGCATAAAAACATTTAATGAAGATCTTTCTCTTCTGATTAAAATGTCTTGTGTGCGTGTGCGCGGAGGTGTCGATTCTGATGTAACACTTTTTTTTCTCTGAGAAAAGCTAAATATGGCCCAGATTTAATTAAACCAGCGCTTCATGTTGAAAAGGCATTGCTGTTCCTTATGTTCAGAAGACATTGCTATGTAAATAAAGCACTGTTAGAGTGTAATGTACTTCTGATCATGGTCTGCAGCAAAACAAAGACTTGGATATCACAGTGCGACTTACTGTGCGTGTGCCTTTGCCAGCCTCTCTATTGTCTGTCTGTGAGCACGTCCACGCGGCCCGGGTGCCAGCGTGCACTGTGTATGTGTGTATTTGCACTTGTGCACACAGCCCACAGTGCACCTGGAGTGCAGCGTCAGAAACCCATCTTTAGCAGGCAAACAGATGGAAGGAACCTGAGCGCAATGTAACGGGGAGATCTGATGCAACCGGGGGAATTCGCTCCCTTCAAATACTTGCGCGGACTGCCAACAGTGAGCCGCCGCTCTCCTCAAACACAAAGCCTGATGGCTGGATGTTAGCCATTTTTCAGAAGAGGAAAAAAACCCACCAAATCTGTTGGGAAGGAAAAAGCTTCAGAGCGCTCGGCTGCCTCTTGGGATGAAGGTTTTGATCTTATTCTGAAGTTACTGGAGTGTTACCATAAGAACGATATCGGCATTTGCATAGGAAGCCTGGGGGGTTTTTTGTTGCAGCAGAGAAAGGGGCCGCAGGTATTGCAGGCTCGTCCTGATGTGACCATGCTCTTTTTATATTTCTGCCGTGACACTCGAAATGGATTTGGTTTTGCATCCATCCATCCATCCAGCCACCCTCTCCTCCATTCACCCCAATGATAACTCAAGTACCAATAATAGCTACCCCAAAAAAATATCCAGCCACTCTCTTATGTTCACATACTTGGATCCACTCAAGGGTCTCTCCCTGCCGCTGCTCCGCTGTCTCTCCATCTATTTCCTGCATTTCTTAGCACATTGCCTGCCTGCCTCCACCTTTTTCCTGCCCTGCCTTTCCCTCATGTTTCCCTTTCATTACCCCTCTTCTTGTTCTCTCTCTGTCTCACCTTTGTTACTGTCTCCTCTCCAGCAGCCTTAGCGTTTGTTTGCCGTTGCCGTTTCTTTGTTGCTTGCCACCGCAAGCCCTCCTCGGCTGAGCTCGACGCAGCTGCTCTGCTCCGGTGCTCAATGCATTTTTAAACAGTCCATCAAGTTCTAGCACAACTTGTTTTAAAAATACATCTGCTGATTAATTGATGGAGGAGGCATGGGAGGTTGGATGCGAAACCAAGAGGGCCACCTTCTCTTCTGGGCAATAGGAAAATGTGGCTTTTTATCGTGCAGTCCCCCCTGAGACTTTATAGTCCACATGGGTAGCACTGCAGAAAGGGTGTGACACTGTTTGTGTCTGCTGATCTCCACGCACTTTGTGTGCACATGTGTGTGTGTGTGTAAAGGCAGGACGGGGATGGATCATGAGTGTGTTTAAGTGGCTTTAAAACTTAATATTTTCGTGTTAGTGTGCATTTGCGCATGGATTTGCATGTCTGTATGTACGTGTGGGCGTAGGAAAAAAACAGCGTGGCCTACTTTTACCTCTTATTTGTGGAGGTGATTTATTGTTTCGGTCCAGAGAGCTGGAAAGCTGCATGTTTGCTCTGGAGGCGAAAGAGATGAAGGTGCCAGGCCGGATGCTAATCCTAACCACAGGTCAGCATTAGAGTGAGACGTGAAGAGGCACAGGGCTGGAGGAGGAAAAAACATAGTGTGCAGAGCAAGTGTTTTGATGAATTGTCGCCCTCTCAAGGGTTTCTTTGTGATTTTGTCTGCTCCATTATTTGATTTAGCCCTAATAGTGAGCTGATTTAGTTTGATTTCATAGCCGCAAACACAGACGAATACAGAATCCTTACCTCTGACTGACTACAAGTGTGTGTGGGGGTATCTGCAGAGACCCTGCCCTCTGCCTGTGTTTTCTTATTTAGCTGTGGTCGAGAAAGTTCTGCCTCTGTGTGTAAGTCAGTAACAGCTTGCAGGGTGTTAGGGCCGGACTCAATATAAAAACATAGCACCAGATGCCAGATTGTAGACGGGCATCTAAAAGGAAGTTATAAAAGTGGAAGAAACCGAAGGGAGGGACCAGCTTTGAATGCTGTGTTCACAAATTCAGATGAAAAATCCTCATTGTGCCATTAAACTAATCTTCAATCAGATCAAGTGTCATTTCAACCTCTAAATTTGATTTTGAAAAGACAATGCTCTAATCAATGTTTGTATGTTAACACTGATTCATTGTGCGGGAATGTATTTTAGCTGGGGGATGCTGCACAATAACGAAATGTAAATGCATTCTCTCCGACTCCAGATGCCTGTCAGAGTCGTGGTGGGCAAATCTAGTGGTCACCTTACGCCAGTCACTCAGCTTCCTGTCAGCGGGATCCCTCTTCTCTCTTGCCTTGCAGCGAATAAAGCCAAAACACACAGTTTATATCTGACACATGCAGCCTCTGCCAGTCTGAAAACCAGCCAGGCAGAAATGATCATTCAAAAGTTTTTCTGTCTCAAATCTCCCTCCTGGAAAGCTGGATTTGGCCTGACTATCTCTGGCGGGAGCTAAGGCAGGAGCTGTGGCTGTTTGAATTGCTCCAGTAGCAGCAGAGCTCGGTATGGTAGATGAAGATTCAGCAGGTGTGGTAGACACACTGGTTTGTTATTTTGGTTGCTTTTGGGCTTCCAATATTCGTTTCTCTGCGATTGCTTTTGCTAAATCATCCCCCAAGTTTACCCAGCAGACCCTGCCCAACCTCTGCACTTTGACCTGACCTGATGATATCGCCATTTATTAGTTAAATTTTCATATTTAAAGCATCTTTTTCTCATCTAACTTCTGTCGGGCAGCTTACCATATGCTGGAAGTCAAAGCACATTTTCAGATCGGCCTTTAGTTATGGTAAAATAGCCAACTATTCATACACTGTGCTGCAGCACCCTCAGCACCTTCCAGCTTCAACGTTTCAAAGAGGTCGTTTGGAGAGACCAACAGAGACAAAAAGTTACAAGTTAGTGAGTAGCTGGTGAACACAGATGAACATTTAGCGGCTAAAGAGCAATATGGATGTTTACACCAGGAGTTAGTGAAGACCAAAACAGAGCTAAAAGAGTGTGAATACTGGACCTATATTCATCAGGTTGACAGAATAACGACTCAAAATGAATGCTTATTTTGCTCCATGTCTTCTTGATGTGTAAATAAGCCACTGTTGACCTGCATGTTCATCATGTCAACTTATAACACCTTGCTGTTCTGTATGTAGCATGCTCTGCTGCCGCCAAGTGGCAACAAAATCAATAAATGTGTGTTTTTTCCAAGGATAGCTTAACATTTTGAGAAATATACATACTCCCCTTCTTTCTGAGAGTAATATGAGAATTGCTAATGTCTCATGTTTGCATGTTAGCTATAGAGCTGGAGCCACGAACTTGTTGGCATAGCTTCGCTTAAAGACTGCAAACAAAAAAAGTCAGCCGGGCTCTGTCAATTTTTTTAAATTATGCCTACCAATACCGGTAAAGTTTACATGTTGTATCTTGTTTTTTCAAGCTCTACAAACATGGATGTAAAAATGCTTATCTGTGGTTTTACGAGGAGCTATGCACTGTAGCTATTTGTTGAACAGGCTGTCAGTCAGCTCAGTGGCTCTCTGCAGCATCTCTGGCCACACTGTGGGTTGCCAGATACAGTTAGTGTTGCTACACAATGCTACTGAACAACCTCACATGACAAGACTCTTGGAGCTACACAGTCGCTGAGCCCAACTGTTATTAGCCATATAGCATGTATGGTGCTTCTATAATAA
>OMLP01022904.1:0-13079 GCA_900302685.1 Spondyliosoma cantharus | reverse complement strand
AATACTAATATTAACATTAAGAAGAATTAACAATAACACGCTTTATCTATAATAGTACCTTTTAAAACAGAGTTTACAAAGTGCTTTGACAAATGAGCTAAAGCAAGAAACTCAGGATGGCATTACACTCAACATTACAGGATAAACACTCAACAGTCAAGGCAAACACAAGGAAGCTGAGTTAGAACAAGACGGCAGAACAGAAAATGTAAGAACACAAAAAGTCAATATAATTAACTACAAGTAAAAGGAATAAAAGCGATAAAACAGGCAAAGTCAGAGAAAAAGAAAGATAGAGGGGAAAAACAACAAAAAGGTGAGGCAAAACTAGAAAGAAATAAAATAATAAAATCAATGAAGGACAATAAAAAGACAACATCACATCAAATGAATTAAGATTATGGACAGTAAAAAGAATTATAGATTAAAAATAACACACAAAAAGCAGTCAAGGACGGCAAGAAAAGGACATCACAGGGGAGGAATTAAAAACAGATAAACAGACTAAGAGCAGGAGAAGGAATAAAAGATGGAAAAAAATAAAAATCAGTTTGAGGAGGGTGACTTCACATAAAAGCCATTCTGCTATAACATGGCTGCAACAGAAATGACTGATACAACAATCTGTTATATAAAGATTGTTTCATTCGTACACATTTACATTCAGCAGACGCTTTTTGTCCAAAGCGACTTACAGTCATTCATACATTCATACACTGATGGCGGTTGCTGCCATGTAAGGTGCAGACCAGCACATCAGGAGTAGTTTGGGGTTCAGTATCTTGCCCAAGGACACTTTGACATGCAGACCAGGAGAATCGAACCAGCGACCTTTCGGATAACAAAAGCGTGGCTCTTTACCAGAGCCACGGCCGCCCCTACACCTCTGTTGTTTACGAATGAAACAATCGAAATATAACGATTTGAATAATACGTCGGTAGGCAGCTGGCTGATCCTTTATGCTAAGCTAATTGCTCCTTGGTTTCAGCTCCTTACTTAATGCTCCGACGTGAAACTGATATAAATCTTGTCATCTATTTGAACAAAAGCCACCTGCCAAAGTTCCCAAAATGTGTGTAAATAAGTCCGTTTTAAATCAAGCTCATCACTGGTATTAGAGTCAGGAGTCACGTTAGAGCTGTCTTTCACCGAATCACTGTCATTCCAAAGCTTTGCTGAGGGATTATTTTTTGGTACCAATTTCTTTTCAAAATTGATCCAAACCCGTCCGTCTTCCGCGTTTCAACTCATTTATCAGATCCTGAGCTGCAGCACTGACTCGGTAGTGGAGCATTAAAAAGGAAGAGCTATAATTCCTGTTCTTGGGTATAAAATGGACTCTGCTCCGCGCTCTCTCGTGAACGGCATACCAATGACAGACTTTTGAGCGCTGCAAGGTTTTGATGAGGATTGCGGATGGAGGGGAAAACGGTCGCCGCTGCGTGCGCCCTGTGCTTTGTGTCACATTGTTAATCAGGAGGTGAGAGAATTGCGTGCCGGAGCCGGACTGAGAGTGACAGACAAAAGGCCGGAAACTGGGACGTTATGACAGTTTAATGGCGAACCGAGACACGTTTCGGTGGAGCGGGTGAAACTGAGCTTCCCCCGCTTTTTAAAGCCCGTATTCAAATCTCCAAAAAGCACCACGGCAAACTTGTGCAGATAAAACCAAGCTGTGGATTAGTTCCCTGCTCGTGTTCCTAAGACATTACTTCAGAGCGCCTTCACTACCTGTCATCTCAAGACACTATTTTACCTGTAGCTTCCTGAACAGCTGTGTAAGATGTCAGATTCTCTTGATGACTCTTCATTCTGAATCTTCTATTGTAGAGTACACTATTATTGATATTCTCAATTAGCCATTTGTTTCCCTTTTTCATTAAACACATGGTACACACAGGCTGCTGCAGCCTCAGGGTCGGCTGGTTGTCCTGTTCTGTCAGGCTGCAGATGTTCAGCTTTCTTTTCCGAGGGAAGGAGGTTACAGGTGCTGCTGTTGCTGAAGCTTAATTACTCTGAATAGCTGCTCGAATTCCAAGGCACAGAAGGCTGGCCGCGCCTCCCTGACCTCGGGGATCCGTTTATACCGACTACATCTGTAATCCACCCGCCCATAAATTGTACCGGCCGATCCAGTTCAGTGTTGTGGAGCGCTTCGCCTGATCCAGCTACGCCCTCAACAGGTTCGCCAGTCTATCAGAGAGATAACATGTTAGATTGATGATCTGCTCAGACAACAGGGTAAAAATCAAAGAAATATAATGATAAAGGAAATATCTCACTGTGCCCTATTGTCTCTTTGGCAGGAAGGTAAACGGAACAATACAATAGTAAAATGGTCTGGCATGTTTCTCAGTAAAAGTGACTTTAATAATTCACTGGATAGAAAAAAACCTCATTGTTTCATTCTGGTACACTGGCTTAGAGGACTCATGAGCTCATTTTCATACTTTCATTTTGGGTGACTCCTAAAATAGGTTTATGCGCTCCGATCTTCTAAAAGAACGCGTCAGCTTTCACATCTCTTGTGCTAGTGCCGCTTATGCTGTTGGCTTCCAGTTAGCGGGCACTTATGAAGAACTGCTTCTGAACCAAAACTTCACGTGACAGAGGAGGAATATGATCCGCGTTTGCCTCGCCTCACTGCTCAGCAGGCCACTAGCTCCGTATCGGTCTCTGTATGGTGTTGGCATGCATGAATTCCTGCAGTTTCACCATTGTTATCATCAGTGCATGTCTTTCAAGGAAAATTCCACACAGCAGTAACACACAAGCACATACGGTACGAGTTAGGATCGGCTGCAGTTACTGGCAACAAATATATGACTTGTTATTTAGTTGGCTTCAAATGAGAATGTTCACACAGTTTCCCTTGAATGTCTCTCAATATCACAACATCAGGCCAACATCGCCCCACAATGGGACTAGCCACATTAGCTGGGCAACATGCTAGTGCCTGAACTAACAGGCTGAAGTACAAAAATAACAGTCAAGCAGGATAAACATGACAAAAACTACGGCTTCAGAGTTTGAAGCCGGGTCATGGACAGCTGGTGTGGATCCTCTCTGGAGCTTGTACTGTTGCTGGTTGTCGTTGGTAACGCAGTTCTTATTACAATCCACACGTCCTTGAGCTTGTGGAATTACCGGAGCAGTCTGGGAGGAAATACACACACAGTTCAAAAGTTTTCCAGTTTTTTTACGGGGACATTTCTGTCACATTTCATCAAAAACACTTGATGTCTTTGGATGGAAGTAGATGAAGCCTTTAATGTTGATTCTTGCAGTCAATAACTGAGCAGTCCCTGTGTGTAGCTCTTAGCTTTGTACTGGCCCTCGTCCTACAGATATATCCACTGGTTTCACCTTGTTGAAATGCAGCGACAAAAGTATTCAATGAAAGCTTTCTTTCTGGCTAGTGCCTCCACAGCTCTTAGCTTTGTGATGGTCTTGTGAAGTAAAAATGGACCACTTTTTGAATTTTGTTTCAGTTATGTGATGCAATCTGAAGCATCAATCCATCCAGAAAAGCTGGAAAATGGATTCTCATCATCCATTTAAAATAATGTGAGTGGAGATCTGTGAGCACTCTCTCTGCTGGTGGAAGGGTACAAGGCTGATCCCATCTTTAGTGTGTTTTTGTCATTGTACAAAAAGCTAGGTGTACCACCTACACGAAGATGCTTCTCACTTGCCGGTTTAGAGTGCTCAGTTAATGCAGCTTAAAGTGTTCAAGATCAAGTTTCCATGGGAGCTGATAGAAAGGTTCTCAACATGAAGGCAATAATATGTGAATGGATTACAGATCGGTATTTTTCATCAGGTGTCAAGTGAGGCTTGCAGCAGTCTGTATCCATCAAGGTTAAAACTTCAGTGTCTGCATTCGCTTTGTCTGAATCAGTGCAGCGAACACTTCAGCAGCCAGCCGAGGCTGACTCAGGCAGGAGTCGTACTTTAACATCACGGAGGGTGTGTATCCAGCTGCTGAGTGAAGCGGGCTGTCTCTGCTTCAGTGGAAGTGAGCACATAGTGCACTGGATCTGCAGAGCAGAAAGAGTTGCTCCGCCTCACGTGGGTCACTGGAGATTTGACACGCGGCATCTCTCTGACATATACACTAACAAAAAGAAACGCAGGTGTAATAGGCATGCAAATGGAGGCTCGGCAGGTGAGGCTTTGTCTCTGCCGCAGCCTCATCTTTAACAGTAATAGGTGTGACTAAACCTCAAGCCAAGCAGAACATGATAGGCTGCTGTTGTATGAGCCCCTGGCAACTTCTCTGCTTCTGCACAGATCACACACGGACAGATCACGACGACCGTGCACACACAGAAACATGTGAACATGAAATTACGTGTCAATACAAATCAACATGGACATTATCATACAGATGCACATGAACGATTAGATAGAAACCAAGCCTTCAAACTCTCACATCTAATGTGTTCTGGCAGCTGACATATGAGCTACATACAGTGAGGCGATGTCAGCAGGAGCTCTGGAGGCGTACGATATCTCTGCGTGGCCAAATCTGCCTCCAGCTCTTGTTCTCACGTGCGGGAGACTCATCTCATTTTCACTTCTGATTCCCTCTGTGTGGATATGGAAGTGTGCGATGCTCTGCTTGCAACAATGATAAAAATGTAATTAATGCTTGTGTGTGTGTGTGTGTGTGTGTGTGTGTGTGTGTGTGTGTGTGTGTGTGTGTGTGTGTGTGTGTGTGTGTGTGTGTGTGTGTGTGTGTGTGTGTGTGTGTGTGCGTGTGCGTGTGTGCGCGCGCATGATAGGGCTGTTGGGACGAATTTCTGGAATTGAATATAAATCGAATAGTTTTAGAATAAAGATGGCTAATCACACTCTGAAAATAGGGATCAAATTTTTCTGGGGTTTTTTTTCGTTGTGTGTTGGTAAATGTGAGCCAGTCTCACCCTTCCTGCCTCGGGCCCTGTGCCCACATTGTCTGAAAGAAAAGTGCTGGTAAGGCGTGCAGAGTCTTGGGATAAGTTGTCGTGTGACTACTTGTTCTAACACTTGTCTTTACCCACATTAAATCCACATTACTGATTATTTATCATTAATTTGATTGTTATTTTTTGTGAAAGTACTAATGGTCAACCCTACAGTATTGTTGCATTATCAACATCGACGTACTTGGTCAAACATGTTGTGATAGTTGATTTTGTAGCTCAATCATTTCATTTCAAAAATATCCAGATATATGCAGCCTAAAGGTATTGTGGTATTGTTTGAAGGCCATACTGCCCAGCCCCAGGTGAGATATCAGCTACGTTGACTCATAGATTTATAGCTGCTGTCATGGTAGTTCCTGGCCTACTAGCATGTAAAGGTACAATGCTTTCGCAACATCTGACGTGCAATCCCGTTTTCTGATTCACGTTCACTGTGCTAATGTTAACCTCTAACGCTATGGTCAGAGAACGATGCCTCCCTCCCCATCACAGGGCTTATTAGTGCCTAAGCTTAATTATAACTCCCCATGACAGCTACCACCTGTTGGAAATTGCAAAATGTTGGTCATTTGTAATAGTGGACCGCCCTCTAGTGGACAGAACGTGTAACAAGGCTTTGTTTACAGGTTATAGATGCATAGTAAATATTGACAATAAGCTAAGTTTGAGCATGGAGTTATTGAGAAAGACTGACAGCACCCGTGTGTGTCAAAATGAATACTAACACTGCCATATCACTCTCACAGGTGATGATCCTGTATTTCCACCCCAGTGTGTTTCGATGTGTCCTCCTGCGGTGGGTTCGCCTCCTGGGTTTTGCCGTCATGTACGGCACCGTCATCCTCAAGCTGTACAGGTACTGTCGACTCGAACTAAAAGCACTGGAATCAAAAGGGTGGCGATCATCGTCTGAGTGGGACACGACATTTCCTGTATGATTTATCCCGTCCCTATGAATTATTCCTGTCTCTAACATAGAGTGCAGAAGTGAAGAGAAAAACTAAAATAAGCAAACCTCATCGCCTCCCCATCTCATTTTGTCTCTGCCCCTGTCCTCGTTCCCCTACTTTCTTCTTGTCCTCTCTTCTCAATTCCCTTCTCTCTTTCTATCTCCTTTGCTCTGTTCTTCTTGTCTCCTCTACTCTTTTCCTTTCCCCTCCGACGTTTCCTCTTTTCCCATCAGCCGCCCACTTCTGTACTGTCATCCTTTCCTCTCCATCCTCTCCACTCTTCCTATGTCTTTTCATCTCCTCTCCATCCTCGCGTCCCTTCTATCCTCTTTCCTCTTCTATCCTTGTCTCCTCTCTCCTCTTGATCTTTCCTTTCCGCCCTCTCCTCTTTTCCTGTCTCCTTTCCTCTCCTCTCCTCTCATCTCCTTGTCTTCTCTCCTCTCCTCTCATCTCCTTGTCTCATCTCCTCTTTTCCCATCTTCTTTCCTCACGTCATCATTTCCCCTCCTCTCTCCCTCCCTCCTCTCTCAGTTCCCTCCTCTCCACTCCTGATATTAACTTGCCCTGCGAGTTGGCCTTTCTCCGTTTCAATAATTCAGCACCCTCTCAGTCTGCACACTTATGAACACACACACACACATACAAGCAGTCCTGCCGGTAAGCACATTTGAATTTCACATCAGGTTGGGTCCTTCCTGCCTGTTGAAGTATCTATTCAGACACACACACACTCTCACTTCCTGCTCTTCAGCTCCGAGCGAGTGTTGCCGAGATGGGAGAAGGGGGTCAAAGGCCGGCCAGAGTGTTCCCATGGCAAAATTACCAATTAGATTTTTTTCCAAGCTTGGCGGGTGTGAAGTGCGCCCCCGGGGCCAGGCTCTTACAGCCCAGTCCCGCTGAATATATCAGAGATAAGATAGATTTGTCACAGTCTGGTCGGAGACAGCAGCTGAGCACGTTGCAAAGATAGTAAACAGAGAATTGACTGTTTCTGCGTCAGAATGGTAATATTTCTATCACTGCGTGCTATCTTTGTCTCCATATAATTCCCCTTACACAGCGTCAGATCACTTTCGGCTGATGTGTTGCATTTTTAATTCCCTTTACAGAGGCGGTATTGTCTCGCGTGCATGCAGAGAATGTAGTAAATACTGTGCAGCTTATAAATAAACTACCTCTACTTGCATTCAGTCCAATGTGTTGGTTCCAATCACATTTGTTCAATCATCTCCAAGCTGAAGAAATACAAACTGACACCACATTTTTTTTTACTAAAAGATATCACCATGAAACTTCCCCAGTTGATTGCTTACATTAATCTACATTTACAACTTTTCTGAAATTGTACGTTAAAACATGCAAATCAGGCCTTATCTATTATCTAATCCCAACAGGGGGTCCTCTCCCATTTGGAATATATTATTATATGGTTCACTTATTATTTTTTACGTTAAGTTCACTCATTGCTTTCTATTTCTTTCCAGTTTTCTGATGCTGTTTGGCTGATTTAGGGAACTAAAATACTTGCTTGGGTCAGGCACCAAAAATACTTGATTAGATTTAGGGAACTGAAATACTGTTGTTAGTTTGAGGCATCAAAAATACTTTTGTTAGGTTTAGGGGACAAACAACTTGGTTTGGTTTAGGGAATTAAAATACTTTGCTGGATTTATGTAACAAAAATACTTGATTAAGTTTAGGAAACTAAAGTACTTGGTTAGGTAAGGGAACTAATATACTTGCCTAGATTTAGCCTACAAGAATGCTTGTGTAGATTTAGGGAACTAAAATACTTGGCTAGAGTTATGTAACAAGAAATACTTGATTAAGTCTAGCCAACAATAATGCTTGGTTAGGTTTAGGAAAACATGGTTTGGGTTTATCCCATGTGTGTGTTTTTTCTGCTCTTTTCCCCTGAGTTAAAAAGCTATGACATTAAAAATTAAAAGTGATTTTGTCAGTCTCAATGATGGGCCTGGAGCAACATTAAATATGATATTCCAGGAATAACACCAACACAGTGATATAAGATTAGATTGTAATTGTAAGTAATTTATATCAACGTGAAACCTCACTATTATGTTTAAATATTCAAATGAAGCCAATCAGGTATGTGCTAATTGGCATAAATGTCCAGAAATGTGAAGTGAAATAATTAATATAATATTTTTCTTTCTTTCTCCATTTTCTTCACACTAATTTCAAAGAAGACATGTAATGGAAGCAGAATAGCTCAAAATCTCATAATTCACCTGTAGCGTTTCCCCTTGATTTTTGGATTGTAAGAACTCCTGTACCCTCGTTCTCCTCTCAGATATTCTCCCGCCCTCCGTATATTTCTTTTCCCTTCAGCTCCAGAGATATTACAACATTAAAAGGAATATGTTTAATGAACATGAATGATTTCAAGGAACACATCCTTGTTCTCCCTGCTCCTTTTGATTCAAGTGGGCATGTTGATAAGAGCTGCAGGCGTTGAGTTATCAATCGCAGGGAGAGAGTCTCTTATTCACTGCCGGTCATGATTTGACCCAGCAGCAGCCTCCTCCTCCTCTCTGCTCACTCTCCCAGGGTGTTGAAGGTGTTTCTGTCCCGCACGGCCCAGAGGACGCCTTACATGACCAGCTGGCGCGTCCTGCGGCTGCTGGCGGTGATTCTGCTGGTGGTGCTGTGGTTCCTGGTGGCCTGGACCTCCGCTGTGTGCCAGAGCCCTGAGCTGAGTCAGGCCCTGATCTCAGCGGGACTCACCCCGGAGGGACTGCAGTTCAGCATGTGTCTCCTGGACCGATGGGACTACATGATGGCTGTCGGTAAGTGTGTGTTTTCTCTTTTTTCTGTACTTACATGTGCCTTATGTGAAGCAACGTCTTTACAGGACAAGTGAGGAAATTTGGGTCTCACTTCACTGTAAGGAGCTTTTGGGCTTATAGCTTTGGTCTGGGCTGCTTGAGTGAGGCAAAAGATTAAGTTTAGTTTAGAAACTTTTGGAGAACACCCTTTGCTCTGACACAGTTTTTCTCAACTTTTGTTTGAGTCAACGTTTCTCTTTTAGCACTCTAGACCCCCCATAGCGTCATGGTGCACCTGTTCTATATTTGACTAAAGGGCTTTGAAAAAGCTGCCAATATTAAATCATTCTCAGTGAAACATGTTAAATAAAGACCTGAGCTTTGCATGGATACTTTAGAGGTGATTTCGCACCTCTTTGGTTCATTTGAACCCTGGTGCAGCCCAACAACTAGATAGAGACTGGCTGAAAACGTGGCTCTCATTTCGCTTCGAAATGGACTCCTGTGCTCGTTTGTGGTCTGAAAGCAAGTGACCCAACCACAGGAATTTTTAATTGCAATATAAAAAGCGTAATTACTGGCCTAATAAATCAGTCTCCTGAGCATGAACTGTTCAGCGAGCAATCCTAAAATCAATCTATAGCCTACACCCCGAGTCATTAAGTTAAATCATCTTACAGGAACACGTGTGCACGTCAGTGTGGGGATTCCCCCTGATTAATAGTTCAGATCTGTTTAACTGCTGGATTTACTCTTTGAACTGTGTACAGTTCATTAAAGTCCATTACGAATGTTTGACAGCGATCCAACAGTAATAAGCCCCAAAAACAATACTGTACAAGAAGTCTCCACTTCATCCCATCTTTTTAGCCATTATTCATTACATAGCAGTCCAGTATTACTAATTACTAAACAATTGTGTGAAAACTCCCAAAGATCAATGATTGGAGCCATAAAAATACAGTGTATCAATGAGATCTGCAGTTTTTCAGCCAGTTTCCTCTTATAATCTTACAGATGCCATGATATTGTGCGGTGAGAGAGATCCTAACCCACTGTGTATCATGGGAAGCAACAAAGACATTATGAGCTCAAGTTTTTGGCTCCAAATCACATAAACACCATCAGTAAACAGCAGGATCTGCCCAGCAGGACAGGTCGGACGCTGTTTACCTGGGGGGAAGAGCGGGAGGGACGGACTGACAGCATCACTAGAACTTTTCCGCATATCAATTCAGAAATTTCCTTCTAATAGAAAAGGACTTTTCCTACTACCACATTACAGTTGTTTGCTCCTATAACATTACTGCGTGGGCTGAAGTGTGAGACATGTCTTTTTTTACTTTGAAGCCTCCCAGTGAAGGATCCGTGATGCTGTCAGACTGAATGTTGACTGAGGAAGCAAACAGAGAGAAATGGTGTCAAGTCGCATACTCATTATAAAATTGACCTGAAGTTACTTTCTTTTTTAAAATATGTTGAATCGAAGCTTGGTCTAAAGAGTCGCACATGCCACATATTTGGCATTCAATTGAAAAACGACCTGCGATTTTCAATTCCTTTCTCTTTTTTTTGGGAGCAAGGACCTATAAAACAAGGAAGGGGCATCTCATCGTCATTCCCAACATTCTTGGTGCCGGATTTGTTGTAGCCTAAAGGAGATTCGTGGACAAGCAAACTTTACCATAAGATATCTCCAGCATGACCTTTGATGACCTCAGAAAATCGGCTCATTATATTTCCAAATTGATGCATTAGTTTTTATTTCCAAATTGATGCATTAGTTTTTATTTCCAAGTCCTCAACCAGTAAATAAGTGTGATTATAGGCTTAATTTGCAGGGCTCAAGGCGATTAAAGTTCAATTGTTCCTTGAGAATGTTGTTCTGTTCTGTTTCCTTCAATCCTTCTCCCTTCCTTTTATTTCAATCAGAGGCTGCTTTATGATGATTGATTAGGCCAAGGATAGCTGATGTTATAGGAATATCACATAGTCAAATGGAATATAAGGTTTACATTATGGCTATTACAAAAATTATGGTTTGCCACACATTGCCCAGAGTTCTTTTAATATATATTGAACTGTTTTCTTACCGTAGTCTACATGAATTAACATAGAAATACAGAAAAGTACTGCTGATGGCTATTTTTTGAGAAAACGTATTTTGCAACTCCTTCACTGGGACTGGTGGAATCTCAAAAAAACAAGTTAGTATGGAATAATGGTAACTTTGAGTGTTTCAAAGTCCAGAGGCTCCAATGAAAGTGTGGTCAAAGGGTAAACAGCCTGCAACGGTTCAGAAACTGATGGACACAGTAAGGCAAAGAGATGCTCTCCGACCCAACAGAATTGAGTTTTCAGGGGTGTAGCCGCACCGTGTCTGACTCATCTGTTGTGGATGGCGCAGTCCTCCTTACCGAAGCTGATGGTGCCTACAGCAAATCGATTGCACAGAAGCAGAGGGAACTGTCTGAAGTCGTTAGACTGCACCTTGAAATTTCCAGCCAATCTCGAGCACAATGCATCCATAGTTGTTCAAGTGACCAATCATGCGAGACAAAAATAAACAGGTGTAGGCTGGGAAATCTCCGTCTTGTATAAATGTGATAAACGTCTCTGCTTTGAACGGAGCCGCCTCTTTAAGCAAAGTCACAAAACGCTCTAAAAAACCTGCTCGGTGGAAAACGAGTGCTATCGAGTGCTGTGCCCTCCAGGCAGCACTTTGAAAGACCTCTGCTCTTAAATGGATGCAGTTATGAATGTTGATGATAGTGTCCATTGTTGGATTCACCTTTCTCTAATGGGTTCGCTCACAAACAGTCTAATGAATGACGCTGCGCACGGAGTTAACAGCGGGATGCTCTGATAAACAAGTCGGAGGACGCCTCTCTGACAGCGTCTTAAAGCAAAACAGCTCCAGAGGACAGGAGGTGCCAAGGCGTCCCTTTGTTATTTTTGCAGCTCTTTATGACGAGCATGTCTCCAAGGACCTTCCAGAGGATAAGCTTGTCTAGTTTAAACAAGGCTAGACAAGAGCTATCACAGAATAAAAAGCCACGCTGTCAGTATTATGGAACATTACAAAACAGACTATTTACAGGCTTTGTTATGGAAACTGAAGTATAATAAATTCCCTACGGAATTGTCTCTGAATATGTATCTTATGTTGTTGCTACCACAACTTCACCTTGTATTATTCAGCCTGCCTTTTATAAAATGCTCACACTGTTTTGAGCTCATTTTCTCTTGATTCATGTCCATGTATCCATAGATTAGAAATGATATGAATCAAATAATCCAGACTCCAAGAGTGAGGTTTTGTTTTTTAACTCTATGGATACCAGTTTTCCCTGTAGTGTAGGAGCAGGCTCTAAGGGACTTACACAAATTATTGCTTTGGGCCCTCCACTTGACTTTGAGTTAATGTGCAACATCCTCCTCGTTAATATTTCAATTCAACTCTTGATTTCAAGCGTGATAAGTTAATTAACAGTTTTTATATGACCCAGAATTGCATCATTGTAAATGGTATGCACCATTAATATTTTGTATTGATTTGAATGGCCAGCGGACAGCAATAATGAGCATATAATAGGGCAGAGCAGCCACATCAACCACAGCCAAAAACAGCAAGAAGATTAAGAGGGAGCAGAATTCCCCAGACTCCCTAAAATCAATTTTGTGAGATGTTGAGTTATTAGAAACTCTAACAACAATGGATAAAGCTTTCTATGACAAATCCTTAACTATTTTGGCCTTCTTGTAAATTTGGCAAATGTTATATGTTAAGTTCTTTCTCTCTTTGTGTAGAAACATTGTGTCCTAATGATATATGTTTGTATTTGAATCCCAAGTGCACGCATGTTGAGACGTGTTATACAACTGACGAGCTGTCCCCTTCGGATCACCAAAGCAGCTGGTGTGCAGTGAGGATACAGACGTTTCATATAGGAGACGAAAGACCATGAAGCAGATCTACCTGCACGCCACAGAGATTCCAGTCTGAAGTGTGGTTCTTACACTTGGCTGAATAAAACACAGAATTGCAGAGCAATGTTAGGCTTCACGATCAAAGACAGTTTGTATAGCCTGTGGATAAGTTCATATTCTCACACTCCCTCTGTCTCGCACGTCCACAAGAGCTCTCTCTCTCTCTGCTGAGAGTCTGCATCACGCTTTTTTTATTTTTATCAATTGATGGTTTATGAGGTGCTGCAGCCCTAGTTCCCACGTCCGTGTATCAAATGTAATGTTTACGAAGCACCTCAGCTGCTCAAAATAGTTCAAAATATAAGCAACAAAACTGAAAAAAAGGAAGTACAGATCAGAAGAAGGGAACGGCACAGACTAACTGACAAAGATTAAACCA
>OMLP01022902.1:60728-79210 GCA_900302685.1 Spondyliosoma cantharus | reverse complement strand
AAATCTGCCGGCCTCGCGTGGAAGAGAGAGAGAGAGAGAGAGAGAGAGAGCCCCTTTTATTTCTCTCAGCCTCTCAAAGGGGACAAACTGGGTGGCAGTGCTGCTGGGGAGGCATGTGGAAGGATAATGGAGTCATTATAGGCAGTATTGGTTCGAGGTAGTGGGGGAAAAAAGAAAGTATAGCTTTGTTACGTCACCTGCTACATGTGGGGATCGCAAAAAAAATAAAAAATCCTCTGATTAAATGATGGCGTTGCGAGGTCAGGCTTCGGCTTCCGAGTTCACCGAGTTCATGTGAACTTAGAGAGTTTGCAAGAGGCAACAGGGTGCTTAGATGGAGGGGTCGACAAAGAGTCGGACTAAGGACTTTAACAAGGCCGCTGTTCTTCAGCTGACAATCCAAAATGCTCTCACCCCAGGTCGCCAGATACCGGCGTTTCAACCTGAGAGCCTTATTGTTAGGGTTCAAGAGTGAAGCGTGGAGGTGTCACATCAGTGGCACATTAGTAATGCGGTGGAGTAAAGGGAAACTTCAGCACTGTTAAGCAAAAGGGAAAGGGTGGTTACACCTAGCTGAGTACACACAGAACTACAGGAAGTGCTGAGTCAAAGCTGAGAGATTACAGTGTTGTTCCTGGATTTCTGGGTAGCGGAGTTGCAGAAAGCAGATATGTCATTATACAGTAAGTAAAATAACTTGGGTCATTATCTACTCACCACCATGTTGATGGAAAGTCAGGTGAAGTTTCGTAGTCCACAAAACGTTTCTGGAGCTTCACAGCAGGGTCGCGGCATTCTCCTAAACATCTGAAGTAGCCGGGGAACAACCAAGAAAAACAAACAAAATGGTTCCACATGGCCAAGTCTTCGCAAACACTTTTAGCTTAGCAGCTACAGTGAAGATTTCCACTTTAAAGGGGTGTAAATTAAGTCTTTTCAAATCAGTTTGGGATCCCAGGGCTTCTGGAGACTTGGCCCTGTGGAACCATTTTATGTTTTTTGTTTTTTTTTTGGTTGTTCTCCAGCCACCTCAGTTGTTTCGGAGAACCCTTCGGCACTGTTTTGCTGCAAAGCTCCAGAAATGTTTTGTAAACTACGAAACGTCACCTGACTTTCCGTTGGCATGAGGGTGAGGAGGCAATGACTCAATTTTCATTTTTGGCCCAACTTATCCTTCAACATCTGATGTGATGCAACACGTTTGAAGCACAGCGCTACCAATTCATGCTGTCAAAGCTTCCTCGACGAGCAAAACAGTCGAGATGTTTTGTTGGCACGATGAAATAAATCCCGTTCTGGCAAAAACACTAAAGATTCCTTTGTTCTTCTCCGTCACTGGTAAAGTCTGTAGTAAAATCAGAGGGGGACACACCTAAAAGCAAGAGGTCCTAATAATTTCAGTGTGTGCGCGCTGTCTTAAAAACATAAAGTTCTCTGTCACTTCGAAACCAAAAAGGTATTCGCAGGCTGGAAATATTTTTACGGTCCAGGCAGCGGAAATGTTTGACTCGGGTCAGTCGATTCCCCGAAACACCAATCTGGAGCCACATGGACACAATAATAAATGCATACAAGCAAACACTTGATAGCACATCATCAAGCTCAAAGCGTATCATAAACCCTCGGACATGAGACGGTAATAACGAGACGAGGAAAGACTGATCGATCCGCCCCGGTGATATGAGGTTCAGTGCATGCTACTCTGACGTCAAGAGAAAACAGAGCCGCTTCTCTCCAGGTCCTGTGGTTTCGGTACTTGAAAGGGACGGTGCAGAGTCCACACGAAATCCTCTCTGAGAAGCTCCTCCGGTTCTGGCTGTCCTCTGTGTAGCTGCGCTGAACTTTCTCAAACCTGATCACACACCCATGGGAAGAGCTTTGTTTCAACAACACACACTCTGAAAATGTGACAAACTGCTCTGGATGTAAGAGAAACTGGAGGTGGAGCTCGACTATGGATGGATGGTATATAAACAAGGGAAAACATGAATGATGGACTCAAATCTGAGACAAGAAACTGAAACCATGACATTACTGTAGCAATGCGATTTTGTGTTTATTGTTCATTTAGAAAAATAAAGGAGAAAATCGGAAAAAGGTACTTCTTACGAGTAAAAATCGGCATTGGCAAGATATTTGAAGACATTTTGGGGTTTGGAAGACTGTGATCTGCATATTTCAACACAATCTGACATTGATCTGAGAGAGTCGGGTGCAGAGCCAGGCCTTCTGGAGGAATAAACACCCGGAGCCGCATCAGATTCTGCTCTGATCCGGACATGTTCACCGACGTTACAGAGAGGAGAGAGAACCGGAGTCTCTGCTGAGTGCTGAGTTCAGTCAAAGTTGACCTTTACTCACGTTACTTTAAGTGGCCGACTTCCTTCCTCACTCTCTGACTCTCTCCAGGAAGTTACAGCGACAGGCAACCAAATGTAAAGCACCGTTACCTTTAGTATACTCTGAATTTGGAAACATTTACACGAACAAAAGTCATTTTTTGGCCACTTTACTGCAGAAATGATGTTGAAACAAGCATCATCTGTGTGCAAAAAAGATGTCTGACAAACAAGTAGTGTCGTGACCTCACCCACACTCTGCTCACGTAAGCAAGCCGACACGGCAGCTGTGTCTAAACGTTGTCCTAAGAGGTCCCATCTCCTCTCACAGCTGCACACAGTGTGGACGAGAGGCCATTTTCTCCCCCGTCACAGGGTCATTAGGCCTCAATTTTCCAAAATCTGTCCTTTGAACTCGAGATGCCACAGCCTGAGGGGCTCCTGCTAAGTATCCCTGTGCCTCCCGAACCCATCGGCACCTGACGAAGCCGCACACCATCTCATCTAATTTCTGTGCGAGCACACCTGCGCTCATGTCATCGAGACCTGGAAAGGCTCACTCGCACGACAGCCTGCTTTTAGTTCATTACCGGCCGTCCTCCAGTCTTTTTACTTCCCGACAGAGACGCCGTTTGCCACACGTACAACAGACTCACACGAGCCTCCGAGGGGACTTGGCAAAATGGACCTGATGCTCTAATTGCCCCAGAAACAAGGCGACGTAATTCCAGGCCGACCGAATATCACCCAGAGGTCTGCGGATTAGCGGGGGGTGAGGAGAGAAGTGACGTCGTTTGTGGATGTGCGTCTCTTTTCCCCCTTCCCTGCAGGGGAAACTGATGTTCAGCACTAAGAGGAGTCCCACTGTGACGTTAATATAATCTGCATCTCACGCTGTTTTTTTCCCCTCTTGTTATTTCTATACATTTACACTGATGCATGCCAGGGAACCAAGGAGGAAAACACACATGCAGTAACGGTTTGTGTTTACAATCGAATCTTTGCTGACATGCAGACAAGATGCTAACAGCAACGCTAGCTGCTGTGCGGCTGGACAACACGGCCATCGCAATGTAACAGTGACAGGCGTACCAGATCTACAGCTCGTGAACTTTTGGTCAATTTGGTTAGATTTAGGCAAGAACAGTACTCGGCCATGTGAGGGAAATTTTGTGGATTTGGTTGAAATAACACTACATACGTCTCTCTGTACGAGACGTCGCTTAACTACCAGCAAAGTAACCCAGCGTTGACTTCCGTGGCACTTTTTTATATTTATCTCCACTTCAACCTCCTTCTTATGCTGTCACATCATCATCATCACCCGACTTCCTCCTTTGCTGGTGCAGTCATAACTGTGGCCACCAGGGGTCTTTGCCGAACTCTCTCTATATGGTCCTCTGAGGACAGTCTGATTGTTCAGTTATCCCCGATATAAGCCAAATATTCCAGATTTCTATTTTGTAGTATTTTAATCGCAAAAAAACACTATTCTTTCTCTTTCTGTAAAAATAAAATGCATACATAAAACACACAACTACTATCCCTCCATGATGATTTACAAGCTACAGTCACCTTCGGAGGAAATATAGCAAGCAGAGGTAAAAAGAAAGGTCCAAACATGACTCCAAACAGAAGATGATTGCGTGAGTGTGAGATATGCTTCGTCCACCTCCCGATCTAACTAAGCAGGTGAGAGGAACGTGTTATTTATTAATCAACTGACAAACCAGCGCTAGACAGATGTCGGGGGGCCTGTGTTGGTAGTTCAGACTCTTCCAGCTGCAGAGTGGCTGCATCCGAGTCCAGCCGCTGAGCGCTGACACCAGACTGCCCGGCCAGACGGAGTCCACTGGCGGATGAAGCAGCTACCGCTCCGTTTTATGAGTCTCCACTGCCGTTTAGCTCCAGTCTGCTAGAATCATTTCGGTGTATTATTTCTAACTGTGTGCATGTGCAGTACATGTGTGTGTTGTAATATTTAAGTAGCTAAAAGAAAGAAAAAAAAAAAAAAAAAAAAAGGTCTCCGTGGTCTTACAAATTACAGCTTTTAATGGGATGAAGGAGGTTTGACAGTTGGCTGACTCTGAACGCTGCAGGAGTCGGAAGTGAGGCCGTTAAAGTCTAATTTGAATGATTTCTTCATTAATTGTGACACTGATTGGTTTCTTTATTGTCTCGAGGAGTGGGCTGTGATCAATTCAGAGCAGCACATAGATGCAGCCCCTGTTTGTGATCCCGGAGACGATCAAAATGAGGGGAAAATGTGACATCATGAGGCATACCATAAGTCAAGACAGAGGGGCTGTGGTCGGACATGTTTTTCAGTAGTCACAGAAGCCTGAGTCGCGTGTGCCTGCCTCCTTTGTGAATCATCTCTATGTGACAATATTCATTTTCTCTTTTACAGTTTTTGTTTTGCTCGAAGATTCGAGGTTTATTTTTTTGTTTTGTTTTTTTCCACTTGTGCCAGCTCTTGTGGCTTTCGCATGACGAAAGTCCGCGAGGACAGCCTTTTCCGGAACGGGGTGAACAGACTCCAATAGGCCAATAGGTCCTTGAGTTTCCACCGCATAACAACAATGTTTCAATTTGTCTAATCGGGGGTATTTAGGCTAAGTAAACTATCACTCTTCAGGATTTCATCTGTAGCCACAGCCCAGTCATGCAGACCTCTTATTCAAACCATTTGTGTGCGGTCGAGAGTGGGAGTGGGGAGGGACAGGGGGATTGGATAACTCAGGAGAAAGTCTGGGACGCAGAGAGTGAGAGGTCTTGGCAACGGGCTGGAAACCACACGCAGCTTGCGTGATTGTGGTTCTCTCACAGCCTCGTCTGTCTCTGCTCTCCCCCTTTCGCTTCCTCCTGCAGCTCTCCAAAGCACCTGCATGCCGCGACGCTCGACCTTTGCTGACCTTTGAACTCGGCCAGAGAGACGCGCGTTACGTCATTTTAACCCACACAGTGTCTGTAAGTATGTGGACAGTGGTACATTTCTTTTTATTTTCTGGCTTTTTAACAGTTTACTAGAAGTCGAGCACATTTTCTTTATAGTTTATAGCCACAGCTAATCTTATCAGGCCGAGGACTAAACCTGTGACTAAGGCTGCAACCCCCAGAGCTCAAAGTGACATCTCCAACAAACAATCAAAAATCCAAAGACTCTTCATTTACTGTCATCAACGGCAAAGAAAAGCAGGAAATGTTTGACGAAAATCTTTTATTTATTTCTTTTTTCATTGAATAATCGATTGATCGACGGGTAGTTGTCGCTCTACGGTTGCGTGTCCACGGGGTCGTCGTTTGACGCGAGGCCATGCGACGCTTTCCTGCTGTTGTAACCTGCTTTGCACGCTTGACCAAAACAGTCTGCAACCATGCAAACGCTCGCCGGCTGCACCCGATTGGACGAACGCCACTCACGGGCCACCGCTCGGTTATTTCAAACCGGACCAACATGGCGGCTCGTTCTCCTGTCTTACAAAAAACTGCACAGCGACGTGTTTTGGGGGAGGAGTAGGACGTGCAGCTGCAGGATCTGCCTTCCTTCCACTTCGACTTTGCTTAGTTTTTGTCGCGTCTCACGAGTTTCGCGAGGTGTCGTGCCGCGACGGACGCCACCAGCTTGCATACAGTAGCCAGAATTCAACGCGATGCAAATGGTGAGCGCGTTTCCCGAGACGCTGAGACTCTTCCGCATTCAGCGAACCCTTCAGCTGCTCAAAGTACATTTGCTGAAAACACTTTTCTACATGTGTCACAGTCCTCCATCAGCCCTTCACCTGGAACAATACATTACCGGATGGTGCAAAGAGCCACACAATCAGCAACACTACCTTTTTTTTTTTCTTTTTTTTTTATTCGCGAGGTCATGGCACCGCTTACCTTACCCCAAATCCTCCATCTCAGTTTCCTGCATCGATTTAGGATCATAACTGGCCTCATAAAAAGTTTGAGAGGGGACGTGAGAGCCAAACTCCAGACCCAGCCAGCGAGTTTTAATGGTACAGGTTTATAATGAAACACTCCTTGAGCCTTTCTCCCAAAGCGCTGACGTTATCCACTGGACACACACGCATATTAAAAGCGCACGCTATTTATAAAGTGTGGGACTATCAGCGAGGCACGGCGGCGGGGTGCTGAGAGGATGTGGAGGCTCTGTGTGAGTGTGTGTGTGTGTGTGAGTGTGTGTGAGAAAGTGACCGTTACCCGGAGGTTTATCTGCCTCGGTTGCACTCTGGAGTTTTGTCATGAGGGGTTTCGGCCGCTTTGAGCAGGATGAGCAGCGGCGCTGTGTTGTTGTTAAAGAGCAGATGTTTTGAGGTCACCGCCGCTCGATCCGCCTCCCTGCAAGTGTCGACACTTGTGGGTTGCGAGTCGCACTTAATGAGGGAATCATGATGTGTGGGTTGCGGCTCATAGGAAACACAAGAACAAGCGCCGCAGCCGTTCATGTCCTCCACGACGACGGTTAGCAGCAGCGGCACCCTGCAGCTCATCCGGGTCTCATCGATCCGAACTCTTTGTGCACGATGGTGGCACTTGAGGAAACTTTTTGAAGGCGGCTTCGACAGTTACTCCTCCGCCGCAGCCTCCTCGGTCCGTCCACGTCGAGCCTCCACCTGCTCCGTCCGCGCACGCTCGCGTGATTTCCCCCTTGATTACGGTTCAAATATTCCCAGGTGTGGTCACCGCCGGGGTGCAGCGCGTGGTTAACTCTCACCCAGGCTGCCCATTTTCAACATTCCTGCCCCGTCCGGCCCATTATCACACAGCGATGATGTCATTTCCTGCTCCGGGCGCTCCTATAGACGGTATCTGAAACATGAATCAGGTTAGTCTCGATCTGATACCTCTGAGCGTTCCCTCCTGCGCGACTACTGGACGGGGGAGAGTCATCTCTCTCAGATTGGCTGTTGGTGTTTCCCAGAGTTTAAAAATACACACTTTGATGCACGCGATGGCTCAACAGCTGCAGGACTTTAATCTTCGGTCTTCTTATTCTTCGGAAAACACTCTCAGAGGAGCATTGTGTAAAGTTGAGGTCGTTATCACGCGGCTGACACATGGAAAACCCAGTGACTTAATGCATCGCAGAAGGTTAGAGTGCGCCTTTTTTTTTTTTTTTTTTTTTTTTTTTTCTTTCTGCGTCTGTTATTGGCGGATGCTGAGGCAGGAGTACACATGAACCTCCATCTCCTCCGAGGCAACATCACCGATGAACTCTGTGTGTGTGTGTGTGTGTGTGTGTGTGTGTGTGTGTGTGTGTGTGTGTGTGTGTGTCTGTTGAGCCACAGCAGGAAGTCACACAGTCCAGTTCTTCATTCATTGTTCTTCTGCTGCCATCTGCTGGTGATCAGGAGAAACACGTCCTCGAACAGAGATGCGTCTGTTCAAACAGACTTGAGAATTAGCACTTTACCACAGTTATCTGAATTAAAACATGTCGCACTGTTCTTCCACAGTTTGTCCACCTCACATGTGTCGGTATGACTGAGTTTGTTTCCAGTTACCACTGTCACACAGAGTCTCCTGTAAAACTACTATAAAAATCTAAATATAAAACTTGAATGACACTCAGTAGAGTGCATACCTCTGTCAGCCCCCTTTCTCCACAACAGATTGTACTCACGTATAAATACCAGCCACCTAAATACACCAGTTTTTGGGTTTTTTTTGTCATCAAGATCCTTTAGAAATTAACGAAAAAGACACAAAAAAAATTGTCCCACAGCGTAGAGTTGTTCCGATTCCGATATCAGTATCGGAAATTCTGGCATCGGTGTCGGCGAGTACTGTCCAGTCCAGGCACCGATCCGATATCACGTAGTTTATTAGAAATAGGAATCTATTTACCGTTTAGCTCCGTTAGCTCCGACACAGTTCTTCTTCGCTGCTCTTTATATTGTGGCTTCACTTTTAAGTTTTATCAAAGGAATTTATTTCCAGATTTATTCAGTTAATTTGCTGTTTCACTACTTTTTTTTTACACTGCTCTATTTAAAAATTTAAATGCCTTTTTTATTTTACAATATTGTGGCTGCACTTTGATATTTTTAAAAATATTTATTCCTAGATTTATTTAGTTAAGTTGCTGTTGCACTACTGTTTTATACTGTTCCATTTAAAATACATTTAAAAAACAAGGGTTTTACCTGAGCCAGGCCTTACCACAGTGATAATCATATCACAGTCATGCATTGGTATTGATACTCGGTACTCGGTGTTTGTTGACTTTCTGATGTTTCATCTGGTTTCCTCCGGAGGTTACGGCCACTAGAGGGGGGTAAAGGCGATATGAGGCCAACGACAGGCGACCAAACGAAATGCACGGTGACGGTGAATAATATTACGGATGTCTTTGGGTTTGAACGTTATGTGTGAGGCACAACATGTGAAACTGAAAAATAAACAAATATTAAATCAAAAGGAATCAATAGAGAGGCTGACTCTCAGAAAACACCTCCACTTATTTATCAATATATTATTAGAAAGTGTTGCAAAGACTTTAAGTCTGAGGTTTATTTTTATTGTAAACAGCAGTGAGACGATGTGCGGTGAGTCGACTCGCTGGACTTCCTCAGACTACCAGGATGTTTGACTGTGGAGTGACTCAGACTGTCAGAGGAGGAAACAGACGCAGAGACAACTTCCTCCTGATTACAGCAGAAACCTCTTCTTTAAATTTAGCCTGCTGAAGGAGTTTGTATTTGTTCAGCTGCTGGACGAGGCTGGCGTGTCTCCGTCTGTGAGTTATGTGCGGTGGTGGCGGCGGCGGTGAGTGATGTGAGTCAGATAATCAGGATGAAGGACTCGGTGTGGAGGGCGGTCACCAGTGCCGGCCCTGAGTAATTTGGTGCCCTAGGCAAGATGTTAGCCGGCGGCCGCTTGCGTCGCAGTCAATTTCACAATCAATTTTCATCCTCTCACACAGAATCTGCATGTATGTATTCAAGATTGTATTTCTTTGAAGTCAAAAATATCACACCAAATAAAAACTGAATAACGAAACAAGTGATAAAAATACAATATAAACAAGGCATTATTGAGCATACATATTATCTGTAGTGACCCCGCCCCCTCACAGAGGACAGGTAGTGACCCCGCCCCCCTCACAGAGGACAGGTAGTGACCCCGCCCCCTCACAGAGGACAGGTACAGTGCACTGAGCCAGAACCCAGAAAAAAGGCCTCACCGTTATTTAATAGGTTTTTGCTCTGACGCTATGTTGCTGCGGCCTTATATAATATTTTGAAATGATAGTAGTAATGGCGCTGGTAAAATATATTCCAAAATGAATAAACTCTATTTACCTGACCTTGTCCTGACCTTTGACCTCACAACAAATCAATTCAAATTTTTTTGGAGAGGAAATATTTTTGCAGAAGAACTTGTTTTTTAGGAGAATATTTTTTCCATGAAAATATTTTGCATTTTCTCTCAGGAAAAATATATTTTTAGGTAACATTTTATCAGGAGTATTTGTTTCAGAGGAAAAATACTTTTTTCATGAATTTCTGCAGGGAAAACAACTGTTTCAAGAAAAACACAGAAGAAGGAGGAGGATTTTTTCAGCACAATCTTGATTGATGATTTTCTTTCATGAAAAATATTTTTTTAGGTAAAATTCTTTCAGAGGAAAGAGATTTTTTCAGAAGAAAAACTTTTTTCTTCTGAAAAAAAAGATTTTTTCCTTCAGGAAACAGACATTGTGTAGGTAGCATTTATTCAGGAGAAATTTCTGAAAGATTTTTTTTTTTCCAGGATAAATTTTTCAGAAGAAATTTCCTTTTCAGGAGATTTTTCAAGATTTTTTTCATGCGTAAAACCGCAATGGGAAATAGGTTTTGGCAGGAGAAAACATTTGATGATTTAACAATATGATGTATCTAAGGTTTGTTTTCCACTTGAAAGGAGCACGGTGTTCATTTAAAACGTTCATTCATGTCTGAAACAAAGTGTTGGGGTTTTTTTTAAATTATTTTTAATTATTTTGAATTGTTGTGCATTAATGTAAACAGAGTGCACTGAAATCCAGCATTCATTAAATGACCCAGTACTTATTGTGAAGTGTTATCTTGACATGTTTGGGTCCTTCAGGAACATGCAGATATTTCCATCTTCTTCTGAGCAGTGCAGTGGTTCATTGTGACCACAGGAGGGCAGACTGACACCTGCTCACCTGACTGAAGGGAAACAGGACAGGTGTCCACAGGTGATCAGCTGGGTGGTTGCAGAGATGTTACTGCCACAGAACAGAAGACAAAGCGACCTTAAAACAACTTTTAAGGACTCGATTATAACGTTTAATAGTTAAATCAAGGCTTTATTATGAGCCCTTGAACTTTATGCCTTTATTATTTATTATCTTTATCATTCATGCCTGTAATTAACTTGCGATTACACATTTTTCTTGTTTTATCACATTGAAAGCGTCAAACTGACTCCAGAGATCCTTCAGTTATCAGCTGCCTTGAAGAAAAAAGTGTGACACAGTCAGAGAGACAGGATGGAGGGAGGGGGTGACTCTTGTCAGTGTCACAGTGAATGCGTCTCACTGTGATACTGATCAGCTGTTAGATACTGATCAGCATCCTCCGGCTCTGCGCCCGTCGCGCCGTGTCTTGGATGTGGAACCGTTGCGCGCAGGCGAGGCGCGTCTCCAAGAGTCAATGTCGGACAGACGTCTGAGCGCGTGAGTCCGTCAGGATGAACCTCTCCTCCTCGCCGAACTCGTCCACCTGGAGAGCGGAGTCGGTGGTCATCTCTCTGGGCTTCTCGCTCATCTTCCTGCTGGGCACCGTGGGGAACTCTCTGGTGCTCGCGGTTCTGCTCCGGAACGGTCAGATGAACACCAAGACCACCAACCTGTTCATCCTCAACCTCGGGATCGCGGATCTGAGCTTCATCGTCTTCTGCGTGCCCTTCCAGGCCACCATCTACACCCTGGATGAGTGGGTGTTCGGTCCTGTGGTGTGCAAAGTCGTGCACTTCATCATCTTCCTCACCATGTACGCGAGCATCTTCACCCTGACAGCTGTGTCCCTCGACAGGTGCGTCCAACGTGTTTAAACTTTATTTACATGTTTTACCAATTCTATAAAATATGACTTTACATTTGAATTATTTCTCACAATGAAAATACAGAAAAGTTCTGTATTTTTTTTTGTGAGAAATAAAGTCATATTTTATTGAATTGATTGTTAACTGATGCAAACTCAGGGGCGTTGGTAGGATTTTTGATGGATGGATGGATTTGACGTCATTATGCGTTAAAGCAATCAGGAAATAACATAAAAGTTAGATCAATGAGACAAAATAAAAGTTAAAAAGCCAAATTAAACAGGCTATAATAAGCAGATTGAAATAGAAAATAATAAAAAGAGAAAGACTTCGATGTAAAAAGGCATCCTTGTGACGCCTTTGCGGTCACGTAAAACTAATTAATTCCAGGACAGTGAACGCATCACCTCATCTCCTCTCAGATCAGCAGTGATTGAAACAGACAAACTCTCCATTAGCAGCTCAAGCTCCATTTGTGTCCCGGTATGCACGCCAACACACCCAGAATCACCCATTTCCTGCTTCCTGTTTTATACGAATGTTTTCCAGCAATTTTAAATCACGTCCAGTTTCCTTTTTCAAAGTTAAGATCACAGACTACAGCAGTTTGATTGATTGATTCACATCTTTCAGTAATAAACTACCTGCACGTAGGAAAAACTCCCAACTTTCATCTTTAGCTTTTTAGCTCGTAGCCTACAGGCTGACATGTTAACTGTTGGAGAGGCTAACAGCCAGTTTAGCCTGTTAAAGGAATGAGAGTGATGGCAGCCTGTCCGCTTTAAATATACAAGACCGTCAGTGTGTGTAGCTGTTGGGGAGGTTAAGACTGCAGAAGACCCGATGGTGTTTCCTGTGCTTGTGACTTGAGAACTGGTGGGAAAATAAAGTTTTGCCCAGATAATATTTCTAAGTTCCTTAATGTTTTTCCATCACTGAAAATGTGAAATACATAAATATGGAGAGATGTGTTTTTCTGTTTATTTCAGGAGTTTTGTGTTGTTTATCTGGGAGAAAATTTTTCAGAAGATTTTTCTTTTTTTCAGGAGAAATTTTTTTTCTGGGACAATTTTTCAGGATTGTTTCTTGTTTATCGGGAAAACACATTTTCAGGAGATTCTGTTTTTCAGGAGAATTTTACAGTATTTTTCATTGTTTGTCAGGAGAAAAATCAGGAGATTTTTTTCTTTTTCTCAGGAAAAATCTATTTCAGGAGAAACGTTTTTGTTCAGGAAGACACATTTTCAGGAGATAGAATTTTCTTGTTTTTCAGGAGAATTTTTTTCGGGAAAATTTGTTTTTTGGGATGATTTTCAGGAAGGTGTTTTTTTTTTCTTGTGATAATTTTTTTCAAGAGATTTTTCTTTATTTCAGTGATCTTTAGAAAAAAAAAAATCTTCAAATTTTTATTTTTTTTACTTGATTTGGGAAATGAAACAAAGTGTTTCTCTGGAATTAACTTCCCCCCATTTTCACAGATTGAAAAAAAAAATAGACGTGACTTCGAAAGATTATCTGGCGAAACTTTTTTCCCACCAGTTCTCAAGTCCTAAACACAGGAGAGAAAACAAATCAGATACCATATGACACTGATGTTAGCCTGCCAGAGAAGCTTGTTATAGTGTAATAAGACGGTAGGTCATAACAAGGCCCTGGCTCACGTCCTCTCTGCTCTTACAGGTATTTAGCCATCTGCTACCCTCTCCGCTCCAGAGAGATGAGAACACCAAAGAATGCCCTGACCTCCATCTGCCTGGTTTGGGCCTTGGCCCTGGTTTTCTCCGGCCCGTATCTCAGCTACTACACACAGATGGACCTGGCCGGCACTGTGGTGTGTATCCCCGCCTGGGAGGCCAAACCTCGCATGGTCATGGACGTGTGCACCTTCGTCTTCGGCTACCTCATCCCCGTCCTGGTGCTCGGCCTCACCTACGCCCGCACCATCCGATACCTGTGGACCAGCGTGGATCCCGTGAAGGACATGTCCGAGTCGAGGCGCGCCAAGCGGAAAGTCACCAAGATGATCATCATCGTCGCCGCTCTCTTCTGCCTCTGCTGGCTGCCCCATCACCTGGTCATCCTCTGCATGTGGTTTGGAAGCTTCCCCCTCAACCACACCACCTACGTCCTCCGCATCCTCTCCCACCTGGTGGCTTACACCAACTCCTGCCTCAACCCCATCGTCTACGCCCTCGTCTCCAAGCACTTCCGCAAAGGCTTCAGGAAGGTGTTCAGCTGCTCGCTCAGGAGGAGGGTGGTGAACAAGGTGCACGTGGTCCAGCCGGTGAACACGGTCAGCAGCGTGGAGACGTCCAACTGAAGACAGCAGCCAAGAACCAAACAAGATGGAGGAGAGGGAGAGCCAGCTGAACATCATGAACTATGAACATACCCAGAAACTGTCTTTAGATGACTTTATGACCCAAAAGTGTTAATTTCATCAGACTCGTAAACTTTTAGTCTGTTGAGTAAACGTGTCTACGAGGAAGACTTCAGGAAAACAGAAAAAATATTGAGGGGAGTTTGAAAATGTGTGATTTTTCTTTTTCTTTCAGGAGAATTTTTTTTTTTTTCCCCAACGTACCAAACTGAGCGAGAAAAAAAAAATTTTCATCATATATGGGAAAAAAAAAAATGTGGAGGTGATCACTGCTGCAGTCAGGTTGATAAACAGGAGTGAAGATAAATCCACTTTCAATCCCAACAGATACAAAGTCATCTCTGAGCTCTCCTCCCGTCGTTAAACTGCTCCGGATCAGAGCCCAAATTCGACGCGTCTCCGGGTGTTTATTCCTCCAGAAGGTCCGGCTCTGCACCCGACTGCAGCTCGATTGAATCCCCCCCCCCTCAAGGTAATTCACATACTGTGCGTTTAACTGAAGATTGAAAGCCACCTTGCCTGATTCAGGTCGTCGTTGTCGCCCAAAAGTTGAGGAGTTTGCCGATGACTCGCTGCAGTTCAGGATTTAAATAAAATCTCAGATAAATCTCACATTAAGACGATTCTGTCTGAGGAGCTGTGGGTGGTTTTGGACCGAATGATCGATGGTTATGCAACCGACAGTTGTCAGACAGATTTTCAGTGACTTCACTCGAATATCTGAATATAAACCTGTTGTGCTGCTGATCAAGCGACTTGTACAGAAACCTCCACAAGCCCCGGGCGTCTTTTGAAAACGTGCTGCATGATCACTTATTATCGATGGAAACCTCGGTGTTGTATGTCGAGTATTTATGACCTGCTTGTCACTGAGCATGAAACAGATTTCCTTCTCTGTGCACATTTGTGTTGTGATGCATGCTGGCAGTATTACCGTGGTGTACAGAACACGTAATAAATCCATCAAGTTGTTGGATAACTCGTCTCTCTTTGTGTCTGTGCATCGACGTGATAGATCAAGTGTCTGCTGCCGCCCTTCAGTATGTTTCAGACATGTTACACCCGTCGAGTGGCTTCCTGGACGCGACGTCACGCGATGGGAGCAAATACTGAGCGCAAAGCTTTGTTCTCCTCTTCCATGACATAATGTCATAATCTGTGTTTGAGAATCAATCCTTGGGTTCATTTTACAGGTGATATTGAAGTGTCGTCGTCCTCCTCCGCAGCAAACTCTATCGGCACGCTCAGAAACTTCCGAGGACGAGGCTCGTCTTACCCGTTTTTGAATCTCCCCCGCGAACGCGACTTCCCGTCGTCACGTCAGGAACGGCTCATTTATCATTTAGCAAAACTCAAATCAAGCAAAACACTTTCATTCAGTCTCCTCGAGCCGAATCGGCCCCGTAACACAGAACGGGCAGCCACGGTCACTGATCGATGCTCGCCGCTTTTTATCGCCAAGGACACAAAACTCAGGATGTTGAGAAGGTCTGGTTGCCTTGGCGATAAAAGAAAAAAGGGTCTTTACCTGCGAGCAACAGGATGGAAACGCTTCACAAGATGACTGCTCTGTGTTCAGAGCCATCTGTCGTAGGGTTTTTGTTTTTTTAATTGTTAAAAGTCCTTCTGCTCCTTCAGCGAGCGTTTCGTTTTCTTCACCTACAATCCAGAAAATGAGACGAAGAAAAATCAGTTCATTATTTTTGCCTCGACTGTTGCACAAAAGCCTCCCAGCCCGTTTCTTCCTCTTCTTCTTCTTCTTCATTTTCAGTTTAGACGAACAACAGGCACAGATGAGGAGTGATGCACTAAATGACCCGCTTCCTCAAACATTATATATGTATGGAGCCATTTAATGATGCTCTTCAGTTGTGTTTTCTTTTCACATCCCACATCTACTTCAGAACACTGCGAAGCTGTTCTGCTCGTCTTTTTTCACTCTGCACATCATCATCGCTGTTGCAAGAAGTTGAACCTGCAAAGTCACCGAAGCGCTGAAATATATGTAATGGAGAGTATAAAGTAGCCGACAGAGGAAACGCTCCTTTTGATCAATTCCACCACCGATCCGACCGTTTTACATCCATGTGGTCGGTTGTGCGCATCAGAGTATTGATTACAGCAGCTTCAACGTGACTGAAGGCGCTCGGCCTGTCAGTGGAACACCAGACGCTCGTTATTTAGCTGAAAACCGAACGCAACCTGGAGCGACGCGCTCAGCAACAACCTGTTCAACAAACACGCACTTCCTCTGTTCAACAAACACGCACATGTGGCGGAGACGCCTCGCTGGAGGGAGCCGTCAAGTGTTCGAGCCGCAGACGAGCCTCAAAGGCTCATTAGGATGCACGACAATCGGGTGCTCCTGGTTTTAATGATACGTTTCTGCTCCAAGGGAGAGAAAAGAGCAGCTTGCCCCCCCCCCGACATCTGCTCGCTTATTTATGCAAACGAACGATCTCAAGCGGTGACAGAATCTGGAAATTAATCTGGAGATTCAAAATTGGATAACAAACGACAAAAGCGTGTCGATACTCTGATTGAGAAAACAAAATCGCAGCCATGGTCAGCTCGTAGAATTCCCTTTAATTTGTTTGAAATGCTGAGCTGGAACAGGCTAAATGACATAAATACATCATGTTGATATCTTTGTACAAAACATTCATCGGACAGAGGAGGGTGACGTAGTGCGAGGAGCTCGTGTTCTGCCCGGGGTGAGATGCGTTTAAGGAGCGCGGGGGAAGCGGAGACGCGGTTGATCAAAGTGCAGCTCAGGCGGACGTGTCGAACAGCCTCTCAATCATCTCCTCCACCTCCTCCGGTCGATACTTGTGGTACTTCTCGGGGTTCTTGGTGAAAGAGATGTTGGCACACCTGCGTGAGACAAGAGAGGAAATAAAAAAGGTGTATGACTCCCTTTCCTTTGACGAGCTTTCTGCTGTTTTTTTCTCTCTCGTGTGTTACGTTCAACATCACGAAGGCAGAAAACAACAGAAAGCAGCCGATCAGACCACATCCAGTTGTTTTAACGTCTTTCTCAATACAAATCAGAATCTGACTTTTACATCTCCACCAGAACTGGGCTGCCGGCTTTGAAGGTGGGTCTCAAACCAATGACGCGCTTGTCTCAATCCCTGCGGCACTATCGAAGTGGTTCCTCTAATTCAGTTACAAACACGTTTCCTGTATCTTCTTCACAATCAAAGCCCCCCTGTTATCAAGTCATTTAAAAGCATAATTTTATCATGAAGCAGCTTCGCAGGAAACGTGTTTGCTGAGCTCGGAGGCCTTCGCCTGATGGATCGGATCATTTGGAACCAGTTCTCGGCGGTTCTGTTCTTCTCTACCAGGGATCCTTTAGACTGTTGAATTAACTGGAACATTAACGTAAACTCTTTAAGTGTGCGTTTCCACCGGCCTCACCTCTGCAGGAAGGACCTGTAGGCGTCCGACACCACCTTCTTCTGAGACTGACGGATGAAGTCTCGCTGCTCTTTGTCCGGGATCGCCCAGCCCTTCTGGATCTTACACAGCTCCTCCAGGCCGTCGTTAAAACCCTGAGAGGGAAAAAGCAGGTCAGACACTTTTGTTCTCTCGGGTTCCTGATGCGACGGTGTGGATTTTTAGAGCATTTGTCATGTCGAAACGTCTTCGACCTCTGACCTCTGAACTCACCTTGAACTTGTCTTTAATGACCTGCCGCTCTTTATCTTTCAGCTGGAGACAGAGAGACAGAAGTTACAAAAACAGTAATGGAAGCACAGGATTTACACAGTACGTATTTATCTTTAAGATGTTTTCTAGTTTCCCAAATGTTCAAAAATTCAGATTCATCTTATTCTTCTCACTTTAACGCTACAATCTGCGTATCTAGAGCTCCCAGTGGCGACTGCTGACACACTGGGCGCGGTATCAACTTTTCACCGCTGCCAAAATATCACACAGGCGTGTTAAAGTTGACACGTCTGTACCAACGTTGGCTTTTCACCGAGAGCGAGAGATGATAAATAAAGTTCCGACCTTGGTGCCAGGTTGGAAGACGGGCATGTTCCTGTCGGTCAGGTGCTCGGTGACTTTGTGCCAGCTACAACAGAGTTAAACAGATGAGGTGAGGACGAGCACAGACGTGACGGACTTACGAAGCGTGTTGGAGTGTTGATTCGTTCACCTGCTCTTGTACATGTAGATCTGCTGCTCTATCAGCTCTCTGTAGGAACTCTCAGCCTTCTTCTGCGTCACAGTGACCAGCTGGATCAGCTCCGACCTGAAGATACATCCAGATGTTTTACTCGCTGGATGGATTCACTCGCTTGACGACAGGATGTTTCAATTTACAGCAAACTATGTTGCTGGATTTCTAGAAGTTTAAATGCATTTTCGTTGACCTTTCATGCAGCGATAGCAGCAGATTTTTTATTTTTGTTTTAATTACTCGGTTTCACAAATGGGGAAAAAAAAATCTGGAATTAAATGTTTTTTTTTCTCCACTCTGTTTCACGTAAAATGTCTTTTTCATGTTTATTTTTTATTTCTGTAATCTTTGTTTTCACACATGAATAAAAACCTATGGGGATGTTTTTTCCCCCTCAAATCAGACGAGAACTTTGCTTTTCATGCCGATTTTTTCCTTAAAAAAATTGAAAATTTTGAGGGAAAAAAAATCAGCATGAAAGAACTTTGGTGTGTAAATAATGATGAAT
>OMLP01022902.1:0-54467 GCA_900302685.1 Spondyliosoma cantharus | reverse complement strand
AAGAAAAGGAGGAAGGACGAAGAAGAAGAAAGAAAGAACTAGGAAGTGAGTGATGAAACACAGACACCGCCACCGAGACAGGCAGCAGAGGTTTGTACGTGGAGGAGGAGGAGGAGGAGGAGGAGGAGGGGAGGACAGCCTAGCACCACAGCTACAACAACAGGGTGTTCAGGAGAGAGATGGAGCGACTACGGCTACGTCATGAGAAACACATCCGAGCACATGAGCTCTGACACACAGCGCCCGGAGTGATGTAAGAGCAGAATGAACAGGTTAGGTCAGTTTAAACACAAAAACAGCCATCAATTAAAAACAATCAACAGTCATATCCAGCATTAAACATCACTAACATTACCACAACATGTTGTTACATGGTTTAGATCTACAGGACATTCATATTCTCAGGATTAAAAGCACAACATCTGAGCTTGGTTAGCCGGTTAGTAAGCATGTAGCACGAGTAAAGCTGCAGTGGTCGACTTGTTTATTTGAGGGCAGGTGATTTCCCGCATCACGGGCTTATCGTTGTTAGCATATTCAGCAAACAGTTGGCGATTAACACATGCAGCAAACACGGAGCAACCTCGTCTTCACACTGGAGTTTTTTTTTTAAGTCCAATATTAACTTCCTCTGAATGCCTCCTCATTCTTTACCCCTACAAAACCTTCCTAAACTACTATTCTTTTCTTTTTCCGGTGTTGTTACGACACTCCAGCAGAAGCATTAGCAGGACCGAGCTGTGAGCGCACGTTGATGAGATTAATTCAGATTCGAGCAGCGCCAATGACTGAAAAGAATATGTAGGAATTGTAATTGTGCTTGTGCTTGGGGAACCAGAGAATCAGCCACAAACTCCTCTACACACGGTCCTGCTACACACACACGATCCACTCTGCACAACTCGTTTACACGACACTGAAACTCTGCAGCCTCTAGTTTCATGGTGGCAAACTGCGGCGGGTGTATCGATGGCAGGTTTTCAAATGTGACACACATAACGAACCTGCAGCCTACTTTGTTTTTGTAAAAGCTTCTTAACAGGTTCGATCAATAATGCAACCAAAACACAGTCAGCTATTAATGCTAAAGGCTAGTAAAGGTTTGTAACACTACATGTTTCATGCATTACAGAATCCCAATGTCAGGTGTGCCAACCAAAGTGTACACTGATTGTCTAAAGCTGCAAAAATTAAGCAATTTTCCAGGTAATAATGGAAAGATTCCCCGGTTCCAGGTTCTCAAATGTGAATATTTCATTGTTTTCTTTGATTGTGAACTGAATATCGCTGAGTTTTTATTTGTCTGCAACAAATAAAAGATTTAAACTTGTCACCGTGTCCCCGGGGAACCTCTGATGGACATTCAGAACTTTCTGACAACTTAAGATCATACGTCTGATTGGTGAATAAAATCAGACGTTCGCGATGTACTTGCGGTTCACTAATAAAATGGGTTTTTTTTAAGTGTGGAATGAGTTTTCACTTTGTCCCACCTCCCAACATGGATCGTGCAGAGGTTAAGACCGCGTGAACTGCAGCCAGCCACCAGGCGGCCAGCGATGGGGAGTTAACTTACAATATATAACGTACTACATATTACCAGTTACTTTCATTTCGAAGTAATACGCTACTTTTTAATATATTACTGGTTACACAGTCCTAAATAACCACACATACTGAAGAGCTAAATGTTTTCTATCAAGCAGCTGCAAAGCAAACTCGTTCCACCTTGCAGCCGTTTCCAGCAGCGCATCCCACCAGTGAAACTAGAGGCCCACACATCTACCGTACACTGAAAACAACCCGTGGCATCTTTCCAGAGAACACGTAAAGCCTCTGCGCTCTCACGGTCCTACATGCCACGGCTAAACAAACTCATGCTGTCACTTAATGTGGCATCCGACGGACAAGAAAGCAAGCACGAGGCACACACTGAAGCTTGTCAGTTTACCTGGGATGTAGACTGTCATCACAACATTGGGATTATGAAAGAGGAAAGGATGAAGGATTAGTTGGAGCTGACCGTAAAAATCACAGGGAAACAGTGTTGGAGTGGTAAGCACTGTACCGATCAGTGAGGAGGATAATTGGAGAGACACTTGAGACAGAATAATGTTGGCTGGACGGTCGTCTAATCAAACAGACTCGACGTGGTGAAGACTGTGTGCTGTTATCATTTAATAATCAAGATTATGTGCAGAATCATGCTCTTATTGTGAGACTAATCTATAAAAGAGGGCTTCTATAGAGGAGTGTGATTATGACTGAGGTGGAGCGATAATGGGAGTTCATCTGAGGCGGCGCCGTTGTTGCTGACCTGGTCTCTTGGGAGCCTTTTTGGTGGGCGTGTCCTTGCGTTTGGTTTGGACAGCGGGCGAGTAGAGGATCCCGGAGGAGGCGCTGTTCTTGCGGAAGTGATCCTTCAGGCCCTTGATGGAGCGATCGAGCTGGTTGGACCTGATCTGGAAGTAGACGTTCATGAAATCTGGAGGAGGGAGGAGGGAGGAGGGAGGGGTCAGGACGGCTGCAGTCGTTCTCACTGTCAACAAATCCCATCAAAAAAGACCAACAAGGGGTCCAATTTGATCCTCCTGAAGGTGGAAGACGGTGAAAAAGTTGGAGCCGGGAGTAAAGCGATATTTACAACCAGCAAAACTAAAAGCTGTCAGTGTAAACTTGACAGGAATAAACATCTGTAGACGGCTGCTTTACTCCAAACATCTCTACTGAAGTGTGTCTGCAAGTGTAGAAGAACACAAAACACTGATTAATATTAGATACTGAACGATCCCGTCACGCTTCATACTCACATGTTGTACGTTTGACTGAGCGTGATGCGTTTGTTTGTGCAGCACACGAGGCAGATTCATTCACATCATGTTGCACAAAGGATGCATAATGTAATAAATCACACGAGCCGATTACACTTCCGCCTGATGAGGGTTTATAAATTCAGTGTGACAGCCTGCTCGTCATTAACTGATAAGCACCATATTTCTGGAGCTTCAGAGTTTGACGGCCGTTAAAGATACATACCAAAGAGAATAAGTGGACAGGAAAGCTCACGTTTTATGACACGGGACCTTCACATTTCATGCAAACCCTTACAATGCCTTGAGAAGTCCAGAATCAGGTTGCCGCAAACCGACTTAAGACTTATTCTTAGGTCATTACCACATGCAGAGCAAAAAGTAATCTCTCCATCTGGTGTATGCTGAGGTCCCTGCAGACCGACTTTCTCTCCAAACCACCTACGATGTGGTTTTAACCTGTTCCCGCCGTTTCATTCTCGCCTCCTCCTCGTCTGTGGAGCTGATAATGTGACGCCCTGGAGCTGGTCTGACACCTGCATTGGTTCAGGGGCCCCGGGACAGGACATAGCCTGTTACAACTGGCGCGTGTGAAAGCCTTTCAGACGGAAGCTGCGTTGATAGTGACAGTTGTATTTTCTGCTTTCGCTCCAGAGACACAAACCAGGCGTGAACAATCTCATTTCTCTGTGCGAGAGCTGCGAGAAACGAAAGACTGAAGAGAGAAAGAGAAAAAGGTAGAGAAGGAGCAGAAGAGCCATCGATAGAAAGCCGTACCCTGGTTACGTCCGTACTCCACCAGCCAGCCGGCAATGCAGATGATGTCTTGGAGCACGGCTTCGGGCAGGTGCTCGAGCACAATGTCCTCCTGAACCTCCAGCTCCTCGTCCACACTGATGGCGTCCAGGATGAGGATCGGGGGAACGGGTTTACTGTAGCGGGTCAGCAGGCTGCGGAACTCGGCCTCCAGCAGCTCTTTACCCTTCTCAAAGCGCGCTTTCTGCAGAAAACCAGCAACATTTTGCGCATTTTCAGGAAAATTGTGGTAAACATGAAAACATTTACAGCTACACAACCTTTGATATTCAAAGTGAGGTGGGTTTTGTTTTTTCCTGTGTACAGGTCTACAATTGTTAACTCAATGCACAGCTTCAAATTGTATGACGATAAAAGTTAATACTGTACCACTGTGTTGAGTTCGGGGCTGTCAGGGTTGTTATCTTGAAAGTATTCAACAGCCTTCTGAATCTTTGCAATACAAGCAAGGTACTCATCCAGTCTACCTGTCGGCCTGAGACAGAAACATCCAGAGTAATGACACATCTAATGTTTTGTACATCGATTCCCCGACACCGATAAAATACCAGAGTCTCACCCCTCTCTGATGATCCTGTCGGTGTCTTTGGCCACGTGGTAGTAACTGATGACGTGGTCCATGCAGGACAGAGTCTTGTCCACGTTCTCCTGCAGACGCTGCAGGTTCTCTGTCTGCTTGTGGACCGGGATGATGGAGTTCTCCAGCTGCATCAGGCGACTCTCGAACGAAGACAGGATGGAGACCTTTGAGAGGGCGAGAGCGACAATTGATTTTCTAACCAGACAACATCACACCAGGTATAGCTTGAGAAAAAAAAAACATTATATGTAAACTTGTCACAACTGGACATGGAGACTGTTTAAAGCCCAGTTTGAGATTTATAAAAACCTTTCTTCCGTTTGTAAAAACAGAAAAAATGATGATGATAGAAGATTTTTCACGTGCATCGTGATAAAAACACTGTCAGATTCTCACATGACTGACCTGAAAAAGCCGTCTAGCGTGCTGACCCGTTGATCTTTATTGGTTTATTCGCTATGTATTTATTTTGAGTTTGCATACCCCACAAACAGTTTAAATCAGGTGTGTAAATACGACAGATTGGAAACAAAAAGACCAACAAGGGGATGAGGTTAGACTTATATATAGTAAAGATTCTTTGTTTGCTATTCGTTAAATAAAGATGTGTGTCCCCTCTGCGACGCAATAAGAGCATTTGCCTCCGGACAAAGTCTAAGTATGTTCTCGTGACCGACTGATGATGATTATCTGGGTAATAATGTGAACCACATTCATGTTCAACCGGGTAATCATGACATGAAATTTTCATATGCTCCCATGTGTTGTGGGCACAGAAGAGGTCCTCTGTTTGTACATGACAGAGAAAAGGCTCTAATGCATGGCAGGTATAGCAACTCATTAATAATGGACTTGGGACAATATCTATGACTAATGGAGGAGTTACATCTTTGAGTACCATTAGGTGTGTGTGTGTGTGTGTGTGTGTGTGTCATACCATCCCCTTGGTCAGCTGATCACTCTTCTCCAGGTTTTCTCTGATGAATGACAGCGTTTCCTGCTCCTGCAACATCACACACACAACCAGTGACTCACTTCTCTCACGTTGGCAGTACCAAGTGACGTTTAACTTATCAATAAACAACAATTCAAACAAGCAGTGGAAGCCAGTTCGATTCATAAGCCTCTGAAAGGCGAGTTTGTGATGCTTCCTTCCTCTCCAGCCATGTCTGACCTGCTTCAGTTTCTCCTCTATCTCCCGCTTCCTGGCGGACGCATCCTCGGTGGGGATCATCCTGGAGGAAATTCCCAACAAAGGACGGCCACCGGTGAATTATAACCGATTAACAGACCGGTTTTAGGGTATAAAAATGACAACAACGACGACCTGAGGCTAATGTTGTGGATAGCTAGCAGCAACGACGTCAAGTTAGGCAGGGTAGCAGTTATAAGACAGAGTTTCCGGTTCGCTTTTCAAAGTAAATCACCCTGCTGTTGTATAGCGAACCGCCTGACCTTATTTTACACTTATTACTTACTAACGGTATCAAAATCATCGTGAATTGTATGATTATAACGTTCACGTGCTTAAATATATTACGTCTGTCTTCATATCTACCGCTAAGAAAAGACAAGTTCCTGTGTACAAACCGGGTAAGCTTTATCTTGAAAGTACACTCTTCCAAGTTCCGGAAGTGAACACTTAAACAACTTGACAAAGGCGAGGCTTCTCTTCCGGGTCCGCCTGGTGATCCTGGGACAGTTTGGAAGACCACTGACGTCATGTTTGTTGTGGCCAGAACAATTAATACCAATTATTACTTAATTGGAGTAACGCTCATACTTGATTGATTGATTAATACATTTGTGTAAAATACAAAACTCATACCAGGCTACATGCAATAACCCAAAATAACCGCTGGGGGTCGTTGCAGCCTAATGAGGCACCAAAACACACAGTAAATATATAAGACAAGAAATAATGTGTTCAATAAATAAGATATCAAAATCATTATTAAACCATTATATTCACATGCAAATACTCAACAAATTTAAACTTTAATTTGTCATATAAAATGTTTAAATTCAGCAGAGTGTCATATTTGTTTGCCCATCCTTTTTTCATTATAAAGTGATTAATTGCATGTAGTCTTAATTACAATCTAGAAGTTTTTCCCTCAAGCAGACCAAAGCAACAGCCAAAAACTCAACTGTCTCTGAACAGTTTGGCTTGATTGAAAGACAAATATTTTGTGACGTAAAATGAATAAACAATTTTTGAATTATTTTTTGGGAATTCGGAAAACTGCTGTTGTGACACAAAAACAAACATAAACTGCTGGAATCAAACAACAAAATGAGTCTTAGTTAATGGTTATATTGTTTGTGTTGTTTGTTTTTAAACAATTATTATTTTAAATCGAGACAAATTGAGTCTCAAAAGTAAAAATCAGCAAAGAGAACTAACCAGATTTAACTCGTACTTTTTTTCTTAAATTGAAGTGAATAAGAACTATATTCGTGAATAAAAACAACCACCATGTTCGGAAAAACATTACAAATGTATTAGCACAAAAGAAGATGTTCCACATAGTTTCTTTACATACATATTTACAAATCTCCTGGAATACTTTACACTCTTACTTTACAATCCTGTCTATTGCTCAAACAAAATGTTTGCACAACACCGCTCACAAACAAACTGAATTATTTACTTATATAAAGATTGGAGTTAGAGGGAATGAAAAAAAAAATAACTAAAGAAGATACCAAACTAAATGAAATGTCTCCGGGAGCTGTGAGACTACAGGACACATCGAACTTTAACATGTCGAGCCCTTTTTCACTCATGCATTTACACTTCAGTGTTAGCAAGAGTCTGAGGGTTTATTGCTCCAGTTACTGAAAACAGCGACCGGACCTCAGACCTCACTCTATCAGGACTGATTGAATCACACATTACATTAAAAAGAAAGAAACTCATCACAAAAGTGTTATTTTCAGTTCACGTGGCAAAAAAGATTTCTCTGTGTGTATCAACTTGCTAAAATAATAAATGTAAGAGCATTAATAATAATGCAAACGTGTTAAAATCGCAGAGCGGCACTCTACGATTCCTCTTCTTTAGACAGCGCCTGTGGATGAAACAAACAAGACACACGTGAGAATTTGTGAAACAAAACAATGTGAATATTCTGCGTGTTCTAGTCAAAATGTAAAATCACCTGTTTGAGAAACTGTCGTCCAAAATAATTCGTAGCCATGTTCTTTAAGCTGGTCTTGCCTCCCACTTTACACCTGACGTAGCCGTAGAGGTTGGCTCCTTGCAGCACCAGACCCATGATCACTACAGGCTGTGAGGGGAAAGACAGAGTGTGACAGCAATGGGACACTATTTAGTATTCATTCTTTTATATGTTTCTTCAGGCTGACTGCATTCTACATTTCTCTGATTACCAATAAATCAGAAGAAGAGATTGAAACCAACAGTGAATGCATCTCCTGTGTGTATCACAGCCTGAATTATCTTCTTCCTCTGGGCCATAGAGATTCATTGTTGTCCAAAAACTATTTCAAACACATCAGTCAGCCACTGGGAGAATGTTTCGTCATTACCATGAACACACACACACACACACACACACACACACACAGTAGTTTAGTTTGACTCAATCCTACACACACCGTCCTGCTGCCACAAATACTCACTAGAGTCGGGCTGCAACTCATTTTTTTTTTTGTCAATTATGTACTTGATTAAATTGTGATCTGTTAAAAATGCTGAAAAATGTCAATCATTGTTTCCTTCAGTCCAGGATGATGTCCGCAATCTAAATATATTCAGTTTAATGTCATAGAGGAGAAAAGAAACCAGAAAATATACACATTTAAAAAGCTGGAATCAGGGAATTTTTACTTTTTCCTCTTTGAAAAATTACTCAAACTGATCAATTGATTATCAAAACAGTTGGTGATTAATTTAATCATTGCCAACTAATCGATAAATCAGTGCTGCTCTACACTTAGTCCCAGAAAATAGACCCAAACCAATGCACAATTTCCTTCTATTAATGTTATATCTGTGAAATTACTGAGCCTTTGTTGTTGACTTGTTTTTTAAGACTACATGAGGAACTACATTCAATTACACCAAGTATTCATTTTCTATTTCTAGAGCGGCCTCTCTCCGTCTCTTTCGGGCTCGATTAGACAGAGCAAGATGCGAGGCGTACTGCAACACTTTTTTCTACACAGTTTAAATAAAGAACAGTGTGATGTGGTTTCTTAAATATATATTGTTGCTAGGCATGTACCAAATCAACTTGCAGATCTGTACCTTTTATTTGTGCAAGCTGGAAGTGTTAATCTTCCAAGTTAATGGATAGCTAGCCACCTTGTAATTAACCAAGGATGAGATGATTTAGGATGAGCCTGTGATAGTTTTACAATGATGTCAGGCACTTTTCTGCCACGAGATGAGTTTATTTTAATTCTAAGTGTACGGAGTGCTCCTTGCATAAAGCGAGGCACCCAGGGTGCATGAGCAGCACGCACAAACACTTAAAGGCCTCTAGAAAACAAATGGAAAAAGACACTCATCATCACTGTAAAAACTGCTCTCTGTCAGATTGAGCCCTCACTCTCCCTCAAGCACAAAACAAAGACTTCATCAATTCAGTTGTAATGCAACCTCTCCCGATTAGTCATGGCCATCTTATGTCACTGTTTCGTAAAACATGCAGCTGGTTAGGGCCGATGTCATTCGGTTCCACACTGGTTTTGATAGTTTCAATAGGCTGCGTCATTAAAACAAGCTTCCTCCACATGAGGCCCAAAATCACAAGGTGTGTTTTTTGTGGGGACTTTATATAACACACTGCTGAATAAAGTCACGTGGGAAAGAGAAACTGAGACAGACAGGGTAAGAGCCACAGTGATACTGTGGGAAACACTGGAGAAAATGGCAAAATAAAGCCATTTTTTTCCCTTTAAAGTTGAGAACTTACCACCCATTTAATCCTGAAGGAAAAGAGGGTGCTGAAAGCGAAGATGACCCAGAGGACCGGACAAACGATCAGTCCGAGCCAGAAGATTCGGGACTCGGCGTCTGACGCTTGTTGTTTCCCAGTACCCTGAAGAAAACAGGATATTCTCACAGTCAGAACAGCTGCAAATAGTACAAGTTTGATCGGCAGTAAACAAGTACATTCATCAACTCACACAGTACAAGAGGTCAGTGTCATATGGGGTTAAAGAGTCACATGTGGGGTGGAACAAATACTGTAACAGCGAAGTAAACTGGAACAAACTCAGGAGCATCTCACCTTCCTGGACTCAAACACCCAGTGGCTGCGTCCATCATCGTCCACCTGGTTCCACCACCGGAGACCAACCATCAATCTCCCAGTGATGTTCTGTAAATGCACAATATATCAACATCAGCACAGTTGTTGACAACAGAAAGTTTCTCGTAAAAGAAGTATGAAAACAAACCTTTACTGCCCAGAAGTCACACGAGAGCAGGAGGATTATTGTCACCATGCAGGCGATGAAACTCCCACCCGTAAACTCACAGAGCAGGTACACGATGACGGCCATGACTCTGAAGAAGAGGTGGAAGAAGGAGGCCACTGGGTGCCTGGTAAACAAAACATATAATATATTTCAACTTAATTACAGAAGCTATAGTCAGAAAATCTTGATTAAAGCAATAAATCAATGGTCAAAGTAGTTGTTGTTGCTGGTCTGCTTTGCTGTACGTCCCCTCCAGAGACGGTTCAATCCATCAGCCATGTGTTAACTTACTTAATGTTTGTCTTCCTCGACCTTTTCCCCACATCTTCCTCCGCATCAAACAGGGACACGTCTTCATCATTGGTATCCTGAGGGATCAATAAGGAAGAGTTAAACCCTTGGAGACACAGTACACAGACTCATCTCGACCAGAGGCTCATTTTTTGTTTACATCTGATCAAATGAGCTCGAATTTCTGAAGTCAATGTATCACCTTAATCAAAATTCATACACCACTTTGCTTCCAGTGTTTTGTTCAGAAACTAACTCGTAATCAGCAAGATAAAATATTGCTGAATATATTGTATCATTACGTAATTTCACGTTTGAGCTTTTCTGTCTGTAGCTCGATATGTCACATGCTAGCTGTCCATTGCTAAACCATTTTAACACATTTGCTCACTAAAATTAAACATGGCCAACAACAATGCGATGCCGTTGATAGATCTGCGAGTATATACTTCTATTTGATGAAAATAATGATGTGTCAGCAGAAAGGCAACGTATCTAACTTTACTTTGCTACCGCTAGCTGACAGTGGAACACTTCAGTCTGCTAGCTTACGTTATCTGGCTACTAGCGACAGTGTTAACGTCAAAACAACCAGAAAAAAACAAATTTAGGCGTTCAGCAGAACAAAACTGTACATGTGCTGTGTTTTTGAAACGCTTAAATTAAGCTAAGGTCGGCTGTGTTGAAATGTAAATAGCTAACTTGCTCACTAGCATGCTAGCTAGATACCTAGCAACATTAGCACGACAGCTGTTCACCGCAGCCGGGAGTGTTTCTGTGCTGACGAACTCATTTATCGGCAGTTTTTAGCCCTACGAGATGAAAAGACATCATCTGATTGACACGTTCTATATAACAGGTACAATATAAATATTAAAACTCGCCACTTACGGTTATCATGTTGAAATCCGAGCAGGCTCTTCCTGGTTACATGCTCAGTTGGAAGACACGTCACTGTACCAGGCGGTCACGTGACCAAAACGTGCCACGTAGGTACTACGTCATCAATTTCGTGGTTAAATTGTTTACATTGTATTCTTATGACCTAATAACTCCCAGAATGGATGCATTTAACCACATTGTATATAATTGTCGATAGTTGATATTTGTATCATTCTTCTGTTTATTGATATTGATTTATTGTTTATTGAGGCTACATTCAAAACAATTCATATCTGTGAGGCCTTGTAGACGTATGTTGTACTTTACCACACCAAGTCACACAGCACTACTGGAGATGGGTAAACATCTGGACATGATTTGTGTTGTTTATAAGTACGAAGAACCTTTTTAAGTCCCTGCGTTCTTTGTTCACACAGCATTTTATTATGTACGAGACTGCACTTTAAGCTAAACCATTAGTTTACTGAGTTATACTACATGACTTTACTGTATTTTACTGTCTTGTTCCTTTTTGTTGTGTTAATCAGGTGATGACACTCAATTCTACCTTGAACTTACATACAAATGCGTGTGATTCTAGCATGTTCAGTGCCTTGTTTAAGCTGTGAATGCAACATCTCTCATGTCAATGGTGACATTTCAGGGGTGGGATAATCATCTGTGCTCCAGACTTCTTATTCATTGATTAGACCACAATTGAACTAAAATTTAAAAAAATCATATTAAAGTGAGCCTGTTGATTAAATATACTGATTATAAAGAATCAGTGATGATGGCAAATGATGATACAAATGATTTATTTGCATACAGAAAATATAGAAGACCTCTGAATTCACAGTGTGTTGAAAAAGTAACAGTAGTCCCAAAGCGTACACATGACCTGAGCCCAGATATACATGACATAAACATTCATAATTTATCCAGCAGTTGAACGAAACATTTGTGGCAAGACTTTCAAGTTCTTTCCCTTACAGTTTTTTTTATTTTTCTGTTGTTGTTTTCTTATACAACAGTAGTCGTACAATGTTGAAGTGTCACTTAAATGATCTAGAGCAAACAGACTTTTCTCATTTTATTCATCGCTACGCTGTTGGTTTTGCAACAATCGCTCCGCTTGCAGGTGAGGTGGGAGGAGAGGGACTTTTGAGCCGTAATGGCTCCCCCGGTGCCACCAAGGCCACGATATTCTCCTTCTTGGACAACCAGAACGCCGGGTAAAGAGGCTCCAGGAACTCTGCCTCGTACTCGTGGATGAGCTTAATGTTTTCATCCACGCCGTAGAAAGCCAGGAGGCCTCTGCTGTAGTCCACGTACACCCCGATGCGAGTGAACTTCTCCACGTTCAGAGGGGTCTCCACGTCGCTGTGCCAGGCGGAGAAGGTGCGTCCGTTCCACTGGAGGCACCAGGAGAAGTTGTTTCCTGTGATGCAGCTGTTGCTCTCGCTGCCCTTGCGGTCGATGCTCTTGTAGGTCGCACCGATGTGCGTTCCCTCCCCGCTGATGTCTACCTCGAAGTAGTGCCGCCCCAGGTAGAAGCTCTCTGTGGCCAGGACCTGGCGCCAGCTCTCAAAGCGCTCAGGTACATCAGGGTAAGGATGCTGCCAGGGCGTGGTGTTAGTCACCTTCCTGTTTTCTTCTGTCAGGCGCAGGAACTTGTGAGCCGTGTCAGGGTCGAAACTCACGTGGGCGGCATCTGGGGAAGGATTGCGAAAATATTAGTCAACAGCGCAAATACCACGGCAGTCACCAAGGCCACCATTTTGTTATTGTTGTCTACTTTCTCCTCCACTACATTGTCTGACAGCTGAAGTTATGTTTCAGTTTAAACCTTACCTAAAAAAAATAACATCAGCTTATAAAATACATTTTAAAGTTTCAACCAAGACATTTCTCCTCTAAATGTCTTAAATGGTTGGAGGCTTAAAAAATATTAATATAAATTTGTGCAGTAAAGTTTCTTCCATCTGTCCCTCTGTCTGCCTTCTGTAAACCCACTTATACTCACTTGACATTGGGCATGTGGCAGCGTACACCACAGTCATGCTCAGATTGTCAGATATCAAGATCAAATACCAAATCGGGTATTTGGTGTTGGACCCGGATCATTAACCCACAGTGCTGGGACTTAAGAATCAACTACGGTTCTCTGACAATTTTGATGGAAAGTTGAATCTTTACAAAAATCCCCATGAATTTTAGTAGGGTTAGGGTCAGTGCAAACTTGTAATGTCATTTATGATAACGTGTCGATCACAGAGCCCCTCTGAGTGCGCCTACTTTTGATTCTTTAACTAAATTTATCTGACTACTTCTATACTTTTACTTAGGAAGGAACTTTTACTTTCCGCATTATTGCACTGCTACTTTTACCTACAGTATCAGAATGTTTCTTCCACTTCTGATGTTCTTGATATTGCTATTTGCGTAAAGTTCAACTTGGTTCCTTTAGTTACATTTCCGAATGTAGTAAAAGCCCGGGGGTGGGTGGATCACTGGGGGATTCAGAAGAAATAAAGTGGGTCGACTACATTCCGAAGCAAACCAGGTGAAAACAATGCGGCTCTGTTATTGTCCAGGTGTCTTTGGTACCGTGAATGCTGGAAAAGGCTTTCAACCCACTGTGTGTTTGAACAGGATAAACATTTACAGATGGACAGATGAAGGTTTTCAGTGATGTCTTTCTCTAGGTTATTACTCCCCACCTCCAACCCTTCAGGCCAAATACTTTTTTTCTTTCAGTATTCAGGAAGTTGTCCACCTGGTTTATCTGATCCTGAGCCTGTTTGGTAGCTGAATGGCCTCAAAGGACTTCACCTGAAACAACTGTCTGAGTGCATCATCTTTGCTCTGTGATGTCGGGGAAGTGGAGCTCTTTACCTCAGCGTATCTAAAATCATTACATCAACCGTGACCGCCCTCGTCTCTGCCCTTTTGGCCCACATTCATTCGCACATCTTAAAAAACACCCACACTTGAGGAAGTCTCCGTGAGACACTGGATCCGGTATGGACATGTTCTGTTTAGCTGCGACAATCTGCTGCACTGTTGTCTTTATCCCCATTTTGTCTGCAATGAAAAGGAAAACACGTTTTCAGCGTCTGATAACATCACAGTTTGGATTCATTTGCATGACTCTTCAGCTGGCGCGAGAACGCATCGCAGGGAAACAAGTATGTGCTGTCTGTCGGCTTTGACCCACAAAACGGGTGAGTCACCGAGCTCACAGGTGGCTCGTAATGCCGTCGCTCATGTACCTGAGCTGCGATGACACGCAGGCTCGAAATTCTTTACAGGCGTGAACACGCCCGAGACAGACAGTCTGTGCAGAGTCTGTACTACAGTATCTTGGTGCTGGAGTGTGAACCCCTCCATTTTTTCGTGCCATCTTTTCTCTTACCGTTCTTGCACGTCTCTTTAACTTTCTCTATGTATGAAGACACGAGCATGGCACACAGCTCCTGCGTGGAGTCGACGATCACGCGGCTGAAGGAGTTCAGGCGGTCCATGAGGCCGATGTAGACTCCAGGCAGGGAAATATCAGTGGCTTCTTTCTTCCACTCTGAGTACTCCTACAGGACGAACAACAAACATAACAGGACGTGAGGATTGCTGCAGGACTTTGGCCATCTAGAAACAAGCGATCTCGCTCCTGCCGGTGTCACCTGTAAGAAATCCACGTCGTTTTTGTTCTTGGAGAGCTTCTCCATCTGCGCCTGCGTCTTCTTCAGCTCCGTGCACCTCTGCTCCAGGTGGACACGGATGCCCTCGGCCTGCCTCAGCGCCTGCTTCTCCTCGCCCTCCAGGATCTCCGTCAGCTCCCGCTTCGCCCTCTCCACCACCGCCTGCAGCTCCTCAAACTGCTGCTCAATCGTCGCTCGCACCTCCGTCACTGAATGCTGCGGGGTAAAGCTTTTAGTTCAGCTCGGCCGCCAGAGTAAAATGTTTACAGTTTACGTTTCTGCAAACCACGAATACGATAAATTCGTATATGTGGTGGTTTCATGACAGCTGGGCAAGAGACCATTGTTCAAGGGGCTGTTTGGACATTTGTGAGCGTGAAACCACTGGATATGAATAAGACCTTTTGTGATGTTTCTGGCAATAAAATGGGGTATTTCCCACCGTGTTTATGGCGAAAAAAGCCAAAACATTCTCCCCACAGTTTGAGTTGCCCTGCGGACATTTGTAAGCATGAAACAGCCACGTTAGTGGCAACAAAACTTGATATCGTTAATGATATTGACATTGCACCAATTTCAAGCCGTAGCGACAAAACCAAGTGAGCCAAAACATGATCACTACATGTCAGGGCAGGGTTTTTGAATAAGCGTGAAACCACTGCATATTTTAATGTCAATGTCGGGACACTTTCAGCTGTGTCATGGGCATCAAAACCAGGTATTTTTGACGAGACTTCTATTTTCCGTTTTGAGCAACAAAAATGAATATTTCGAAAGGACGTTAGGACTTTTTTCAAACTGTGTTTGAGGCGACAATTGAGGCGATATTTTTAATGAGACATCGGATCAATATTCCAACGTAGCGACAGAGCCAACTAAGCCAAAACATGATCTTTTCCGAATCCTAACCAAGTGTTTTTTTTGTGCCTAAACCTAACGACAACATAAACACAGATTTTAAATCGAAACCTAAAGGCGCGTAAACATCAGGAATGTAAAGTTTCAACATGTCAGTGGTTTATAAAACATACGCGGTCAAAATTTGTTGTGGCGATTGTTCGCGTCAGGTGGCAGTGGGCCAACCATTCTTCGAATTCCGAGGGAGGAGGCGAATGTATCCCGAAGGCTCAGGTGACAGGTGGGGAATGCATCAGGTCACATGATGGATTTACATAACTGCCAGCTCACTGAGGGATCACTTGGTTACCTCACCACCACTCAACTAAATAAAAACATGGATTTCCTCACACACCGCACAGGGAAACCTGTTCGGTCGGGGGTGACTCCGATACCTCAGGCTTTGCAGTCTGGTGGTTTCTCAGGCCAAAAATAACCAGCTGATGCTCATTAAGTAAGTATTGTGACATTCATGTGACATAACGACAGGGAGCTCATTTGTGATTAGTCATACGGTGGGTTTACCTCAATGGAGACTGTGTTGAGTTGAAGCTTGTTGATGGCGTTCTCTGCTGCCGTCACCGTCTTCACCATCTCAGTCTGCTTCTCCCTGAGCTCTTTCTGTGAACATCACAAGAAAACTGAACTCAGCACGGAACAAAAAAAAAAAACCCACAACCATGTTCTCATGCTGAAAATATGCCCGATCCTAACAGATGGAAAATAAATGTATCTGGGCTGATGTAAACATTCAGGCTGTTTCTTCAGTGTTTCCTGGTTTCCTCTTCTCTCTGTATGAGAGGGGCACACGTCCTATTCTACACTCTGGTTTTCAAAGTCTGAATTCCTCGGGCAGGTCCAGGCGAATCTGGATGTGAAGCTGCACCTCAAGGAGATTCTTTTCCATAAGATTCAGACCCTGAGGGGAACATTTTCCAGTGTGGCAGGGCATCGAGTCTATGATCAAAACCAACCAGACATGTAATGTGGAATTCTTATTAAAATACCCTACAGCTAAAAGGTGTTGTCTGAGGAATTTCATTTGGAGAGGGGTACTCCTCTTCGTCTCAACAATACAGAAATATCTAGATCCAAACGCGTGGCTTAGTAATGTTATTTATCTTGTCATGTACATACAAACGCCCGGCCCAGATCGATTTGTAGGACAACTAAAAAGTAAGTTGTAGTTGTAGTTTGCTCTTTTAAAGCTCCACTTAAACTTCATCAGTATAAACACAGTTTGTTTCGTACATGTTGGTGACAGTATCGTTCATTTTTGTTCATAGTGTTTCATGGTTAGCCAGTCAGCTAGCCTAGCTGGCTACCAAAAAGAAAAGAAAAGCACCAGCAACTTTATGAGCAATGAGCCTGGAGCTTTACTGCTCACGCTCTCAACACAATCTACATCGGTCACTTTGATTTTTGGCAGCTCTCTGAGCACTGCGCGTAAAGCGGAGCCACAGTGAGCTAACGTAACGTAACGTAAGTTGACAGACAAGCAGTCCGCAAAACAGATAGTTAAGTCTTAAGTTGTCTTGATGGAATAGAGGATTTGATGTACCAGATCTCGAATTACATTGACATTAACCCTTTGAATGAAAAAGTATAAATATTAAAATGTGACTTGACTTTGACTTGTGAACTCATCCATCAGTTTAAGCTCTGTGTGATTTATGAGGACACGTGAGGTGAAAGCAGAAGCGGAGGGCTTGTGCTGACAAGTGGCAGCAAGTGTTAGCAGAAACACTTTTCTGCCAAACAAGTAGAGCAAATCCATTTGTTGGCACCGTGACAAATATCTGTAACACACCCAGTGGCTACTCAGCTTTTGCGTCCAGAGGGAATTTGTGTTGGGGAATTTGTTTATTTAGCATTACGTCTTAATCACCCAAATCCAGAGGGTTGTTAAAAATGCTATTTTGCCACCTGGATAAAGAAATATTCCCTCACCTGCTTAATAAAAAAAAAGGACTTTTTACATGTTTCTTAAGTTTTTTGCTACAAATAACACATTCTTGCTCAACTTATACGACATGAACCACAAGTAAAATCCATAATTCCAGTTACATTTCTCTATTTTATTGTCACTGTGTATTCATACAAAATTATGCGTTAACATTTGGTGTTGAACTTCGCTCCAGTTAGAGCAGTTCAGGAGAAAGATAGTTGATCGTTGAGTCCGGCGACCTGGGGCGTGAAACTCAACGATCAACTGCTTTGCTGCTCACCCCACCTTTGACTGGGGCGAGGCCGCGCCAAAGCATCATTGGACGGTAGCATCAACCAGAGGTTTGAGTTATGTCAGGAATTCTTCAAAAGGAGGAATTCTGGTGCGCAAACGTGGAACATAAACTCTGAGCAGGAAGTGGTTTCACTCTATTGTCCTCCATGTTTTTCTTCCTGTCGGTGTCTGTCCCTGTCTGAGTAAATCTCTTTGAAGGGAAAGCTACCTATCAGTATTATTTATTCCCCCTTTTTGTTTTCTATTCAAACACAATTCGAGATGCAATAAAACATGTTTTGCGACTGCGACTGGAATTCTACCTGCATTTTCAAACAGCGTTATTGACACGCCGACACTGTTTGCTTTACCGCTCTGATGAAGCACTTTGAGGTTTTGCAACGACACACTTTGCAAATAACAGGTGTAGGCTAAAAGCTCCGGATCTCTGCGGGAATCTGGACTGGAATGCTTTAACCTGAGGGTCACAAAGTGTCAAAAAGAAAGACAAATGAGACTTTAGCTGAAGCTTGAGCTTTCTCTGCGTCAGAGCGTGGAAATAGTCCCGAGTATTGAGTTTCCAGACTGACAAACCGCCTTGTTAATCACAGAGCAGACTATGATTTGATGAGCTTTACAGTGGATAATAAGTCAGTCTAATTAGATTTAAAGTGATCAGAGCTGCACTGTGTGAACAACTGTGATCCACGTGGAAGATACAGCTCATCCCTGCGGCACCGGAGCTGAAGGTCACGGCCATCAGCTGGACGTCGCTATAAATATCTCTTCTTCTTTGACGTGTGAAAGCTGCAGGCTTTAAAGGATTCAAAGGATAAGTTAAAAAATAAATATTCCGTCACCATCTACTCACCTAAGATCCCAAACTGATTTGAAAAGACGTTTTAATAATCGAGATTTTAGGAATGTTTTGTGGAGATCGAAACTTCACATGTCTTTACGCCAGGGTTAATTTTCAATTTGGGGTGAATTGTGCCTTTCAAAATTAGTTTGGAGCTCAAATTGCAAATTAATGGCCCTTGTGCTGTCATATTCTCTACTTTGGATGTTGGAAAAGTTCAAAACTTCAGCGCTCAGTGTGCCTGCTCAACCTGGTGGACTCCACCTTTACCACAGATCGTAAAATAAATAAAAGAAAACACACAGCGGTCAGATAACAAAACCACGCTGGAGGTGTGTTGCAATTTGTGAATATTATGGACTTGCTGCTGCAACTAAATTAGGATTATTATAATCAATAATTTGATTTTATTAAATGCCAAAGAAGAAAGTTACAAAGTGTCAAAGAATAGATTTTAAAATCTTGTTGCTTCTCTGCAAAGCACTAAATGGTCTCACATCTCTGATAAATGTATATGTGACGAAGCATTCAGACTCCTCAAGTCATCAAGACGAGCTGCCTCAGTGTTCCCAGGATCAAAGTTGAAGCAGCTTTTAGTTTCCATGCTCAACACCTGAGTAACAAACCTGAGTTCTACTACAACCGTCAGCTCATTTAAAGGTTGTACTTAAGACCAACAACAACATTTTAAAAAGATACTCCTTAAAATGTTAACATTTTGAATTTAACATTTAAGAAATGTTGTCAGGTCCAAAATTAATGTTTTGTCTATTTCTGTGTAAGAAGTCTGATGTTTGGGTCGAGCCTCTCACGAGCCAATCACGCGTCAGCGCTGGTATCACATGGTGTCTGTGTTTTGTTAGTGCTGTGGGACTAAACGAGGATCGACCAAGGACACCTCGCACAGGGTTTAAAACCCTGCAACTCCCCTCCAGTTTGTTAGAACCGAAAAAGCCTCCTGGATGAGAGGAAACAGGTCCAGTTGCCGACAATACAGCACTTAATGTCTGTGAATATTCACAGTTAACCAACTTTAGCTAGCTACCGTTAATGCTGCTAACGCTAGCTCGAATTAGCAAGCCACCAGACCTAAACTCCAGCTTACCGAGAAGAGGCCACCTCGGCGTGACTCCAACGAGTTAAAGCTGAGCCAGTTGTTAAGGACATGTGTGAGCTCAGTTGTTAGGACCACTTGTGGGTCGTTGGTCAAACCGGCCTTCATGTGGGTTTCTAAGGCTAGGTGAGCCCAGGTGTGAATGGTTGTTAAGCTGTCTGGGGAGAGAACTCAGACTCAGCCTCTACCAAAAGTCACGGCAAGTAGTCGTAAATTTAGTTGGTAGTTTAGGACTTAAAACGTTACCGTGTACTGTGGCTTTACAATAAATGAAATGCCTCATTTCTACTTAATCCTCAACTATTTATTTGCTCATTGTGGTGCATTCATTTTCTTTTAAATGCAGTTTATTTAAACTTTCTTTTGTTGCTTGAATTACATTTTAACATTTCCTCTGTCTTATTTTTAATCTGCAGCACTTTGAATTGCCTTGTGTGTGAGAGGGGCTCAATAAATAATAGTGCCTAGCCTTGGCAGAGAGTCCAAGAGCCCAAAGATCTCATGATATAAAACAGACAGACAAGCAGATCGCAACAAATCTGGAACCGGTGAATGTTTGACATCTTGCTTTATTAATATTTTCCGCCCTGAGCGCCAGGAACCAAGGAATTAGTTCATTTTTTCAGACTTCATAGTTTATTTCTTGTGAAATACTGAATACTTTGACCTCTCCAGGCTTCCAAAAATCATTCATAGAGGACACATCTGTACTTTACTTTACTTTTTACTTTAGCTGCTCACAGTTTGCACCACCGGCAATCTTTTTTTTGGTTTCTGTTTCTGTTATTTTCTTGTGATGACGGTAAATGAATGCAGTATATGAGTGAAGTGTCTCTCACCTCTATCCGTCTGCGAGCCTCCACCACCGGGACGATGTTGTGGCCCTTGTGCTCCTCCGTCACACAGTCCTGGCAGACGCAGCAGGAGTCGGCGCTGCAGAAAAGCTCCAGGGGCCACTTGTGGCTCTCGCAGGTCCGCCTCTCGATGTCCCGCAGCGGCTCCACCAGCCGGTGGTTCTGAAACTTTGGGTTCTCCAGGTGAGGCCGGAGGTGGGCCTCGCAGTAGGACACCAGGCACGTGAGGCAGGACTTGAGGGCCCTGCGGGGGTTCTCGATACAGGAGTCGCACACCACGTCGTCGGGGCCCAGAGGTTCCTCCTTCACCTCCTCTTCTTTGACCTCCTCTTTTGCTCCATTTGTCGCCTCCTCTGCCTCTTTCTTCTCCTCCTCAGGCTTCTTGGGATCCTCGGACTCCTTCAGATCCTCTTGGATCTTGGTCTCCTCCGTGGTCTTGGAGTCCGGCTCCTCTTTGCTCTCGATCACAGGAGCTTCAGCCTCCGTCCCGTTCTGTTTAGGGCTGTCAGGTTCAGGCTTGCCGGGGCTCTGCAGACACTCAGGACATCCTTCACTCTTGTCCTCGAGGCAGGCTGCCGGCTTGTCTCCGCTCAGTGCACCTGAGCTGACTCCACACAGCTGCTGGTTGGAGATGGGAGCCGTTTCCTCTGCTGCTGTATTTGCCATGTCTTCAGTGCGTCTCTCTCCGTCAGCCGCTCTCCTCTGCTCTCTGAGAGTAACTGGCTCAGCCACTTTCTGTCAGCTGGTAGTTCCTGGATCTCACTGAACAGCCTGAGAGCCACACCTAGAGGATGTCACTCGAAGCCCATAGTTTCAGCCTAAATGTTATCCACTCACATGCAAGCAGGCGGGCCAGCACACAAGAGATACACCCACGCCTGAATCACTGCCCTCCCTTCCCAGGAGGAAAAGAAACCACAGGGTGGAGCCCACACTGTAACGAGGTGTAGGGTTTCTCCCACATGCACTGTGTCTGGACACAAAGCAAATCTGACGACTTAAATTGTTGACAGATGTTTTTTCTCACCTCGAGGGAGGATTCATTCACTGCGCCGTCGCCTCTGTTACAGCATGATTGAGCTGTCCTGATAAAAACAAGGAAGTCATCGCTGCAGCCTTTTGTCAAGTGAGCATTTCTTCTGCTGCTGCTGCTGCTGCTGCTGTTGCTGTTGCTCCAAAGTACAAGTGGAAAATCCGGTGAAAATGTAAATACACTGAGTGAATCAGCAAAATGAGAGCAGATACCGCCACCATGTGACAAGAGCCCGTGGTAATCAGAGAGCCACTGTGCAGAGCCCAGTATGAGTAAAAGTTAAAGTGGACAATAAGACACGTTTATCAGATGACTCATGAGGAACTTTCAGTGCAGAAGTGGTCATGTGATTAATCACATGTGTGTTCGGCCAATTAGAGACATGGATTCGACCCATTGTTTAAAGTTTAACTCTGCAGAGGCAAATATGATTTTGATGATGTAAAAGGTTAGAGAGGAGATGAGAGCAGATATTGACGGATGCATAAAGATGTACAGACAGTGAATGCCAGAAATGTGTTTTGTTATTTTAATCAAAAAGCAGCACCTGCAGAAACACGACTGTTTTTTAATATAACCCTGTCAGAGCGCTTTGGGTGTCTTGAAAAGCGCGATACAAATCCATCCCATCATTATTATTATACTACATATCATGATAGAGCAGAGTTCGAGTCATGTGGGAGACAGTGATGTCTGAGCTCCTACAAAGCAGTAAAAAGGCCGAACGGTCCCCTTTAATTTAATCAAACCTAATCCAAAATCAAACCTGATAGCCTCATATCACTCTAAATTTCGAGCCACCCGTAACTTCTTAACTATAATTTCAGCTCAGCAGATCCAGGATCAGGATCATAGGCGCCAGTCACCTCAATACGCCTGATGTTTTCATCAAGATCGATGCTCTATTCCCTGAGACATTAACACAAGTGTTAAAAAAAAAGACAATCACAATCAAAAATCTCACAATTTTAAATAAAAAAAAATCCCTGGATCTCTCTCTTTATCTGGATCAGAACCTAAACTCAATGGGGTCTAATCTGTCTCATAGAAATCTGCTCCGTAGTTTTTGTGTGATCCTGCTGACAAACCCACAAGCAAAATGTCACAGGTGACAAGACAGCCCTCCAAATTAACAAACGTTGACGTAAAGTAGTAACTGTTTGCTAATGTTCAACCTTAATGAGGTCATAATGTGTGAATGTTGGGTTTACTGTTCATCTTGCTGCCCCCAAGTGGCAAAAACATATCAGCACTGCTTGATGTGTTTTATACTGTGTGTGAGTGTGTGTGTGAAGGATGAGACATGACCCCTTAAATCCTGGCAGGAATATGATTTGTCCCCCATATTTCACTATGAACACAACTTTGTTAATTTAGTATTATTAACACACGTTTAAGACTTGAGTGACACACGATGCAGATATGTTACGTATGTCTGTATGTGTGAATGTGTGAATTGGTGGCTGACCTCCACTAAGCTGTTCAAACAAAGGATGTATTTGTGACGTTTCTTCCCACTGATTCCAATAAAAACACATTTAAAGTCACCAGTCATCAGACGTTTGCTTTTGCTCTTGAGAACATTTCATGTATTTTCCCCTCTATCATTTATTTATTTTTTATCAGGAATGTCACTTAAAGAACAACTGAACACAAGCAGCACAGATGTTTGAATCCTGGACCGTTAAGACAATAAAGGCAATGAAGCGATATTTAATTCTTTAAAATTCATGTTAAAATTTATTATCAGAAAACGTTAAACACACTGAGACAACTCTATAACGTATGTGCTAACTTTATGTGCTTGTAACTACAGTGCAGTCAGGAGGTGAGACAGAAAACAAACATCTGTCACGGTGGAAACGGGAGCCTGTCTCATGAAGCAGGATCAGTGTTTTGTTCTTCAGTTAAGTCAATTTTCAAGTCGGTAAGACACCGGAGAAGCCCTCTACATGCAATTTGGGAAATACATGAACTGGTCGTGCTGAGAATTAGATGAAAAGATCAACAAAACTCTCCGTCTGTTTGTAAAATAACATCGTGGCCCTGGAGCCGGGAGGTGATTAGCCTAGCTTAGCATAAAGACGAGAAGCGGGAGGAAAGATGATCTCCCTTCGTATTTCCCTAAATGTCTGAACTTTTCTTTTATTATGAAATATAGTACGATGTTACTCATCATCATTATACAGGTTTGCCAATAAATTATACTTACTGTACAAAAAAAGTGTATTAATGCCTCTAAGATGCTGTAAATGTACCCTTATTTTATGATGTGTGGTTATTATGTCATTTCTCTATTCCCATTGATTGTTTTAATGTTCTGTGGCTGTGCTTACTGTTTGTAATTAACCCCAAAGCAGCCACAAAGAACTTTCATTTGTTGATTCTGGCGCCCCCTGTGGACAAAAGCATTAAGAGCACCACTACCTCCCACAGATCTTGATCTTGCCAAAGATAAAAAATAGTTTTGAATATCAACAGCCGAGTCGCCAGGATAAAATGTTAGCCACAAATATGTCCAAGGTTGAGATTGGTACCAAACAAGACATATGACCTTTGACATCAGGAGGTGGGGAGGATGGTGGTGACCTTATTATAATCCAAAGGCTGCCCAAGCCGTTTTGCAAGGGAAGTCAGACCATCTCCATCTGTGATCGCGGTGACCAAAACAGGTATTTTAAGCCAAACCGTGATGTTTTCCTAACCCTAACCAAATGGTTCAACAAGAGAGAAATATAAAATACAATCTAAAGTTGCTGCGTGAGGTTCCGAGTGAATATCACCAATTCGTTTATATCTCATGAAATAAGATCCTCCGACTCTCTAGATGTTGCACGTTGCTGTTAAAATGCCATTTATAAGAGGCGGTTGGTAAACCATCTTGTTAAACCAGTTATCACAGAGAGACTCGCTCAGCTGAGTGAACGGCTTCATGAGACAGACTCCAGGTCATCAAACATCAAACTCACTCAAGTCAGCTTTTGTTTGAGCACTTAGCTTTGTGCCATTCATTAAATCACCTCTAATAGAGCAGGTTATTCAATCAGTTGATATGATCATTTAAAACAGCTATCGTGAGGATTTCCTGTTGATTTAGATCCTAGCATCATGAGTGTATGTGTTATTGATTAAAACCTATCCTGAATGTTAGAGACTATTCAAACCTGGACCGCGGAGGCAGAGATGCACCTAGACACTGAAGCAGCAGCGGAGACGGCGACAGTCTTTAGTCTGAATAGCTTTTCTCCTTCATTACTGCACCCCCACCAGCTCTGTGATCGGCGGGGCGAACACCATCAGTTCCTGGTATTTGTGGAAGAAAAAGTTCAGGCGGGAGAAGTAGCTGTCCTGCTGGTATGGGAGCTTCTTTTCAGTCAGGTACTTGGACACGACGGGCTTCACCTGCAGACACACAGCGCCGGTTTAACAATCAACATCAAAATCTGAAAACAACTGACTTCTTAACTTGGATTATTTATCTAATCTTACTGCATGTTGTTTGGTTAACCTGTCGGTACATATTGTACAATGGTCTTAAATGGATACTGAGCGTACCATGTTTATTTTTTGATATTTTAAAGGGCTAGTCCGCAGCTTTAGTATCTCTCTCCCATAAAGTTAAAGGGCTCACTAGGGACAGATTCTTTCAAAACGATAGTCAAGATTGAAGCGGCAGAGCGTGAAATATCTCGACTTGAGACCTCAGTCTCAAACTCTGATCCTACATTTCCCACAATGCAACTCGTGCGATTCTAAATGTCTAACTCTAACCCTAAAATTTGAACAGGATGTCAGTGTTGGTTCATATCATTGGCTTTAAATGTGGCCGTCAGATTAACTGTGATATACTGCCGTAATAATAAAAGTCATAATTAAAACAAATGGAAGCTTTCGTTTATTGCCAGTGGTTTTGTTGCGGCTCTATTGATAATGAAAGCTCTGTTTGCTCAATGCATTAACATTTATTAATGAGGCATTTATGATGTAATAACTGGTCAAATAAAACAAACAAATAATATGTTGCTGTTGATTAATACCAAGAAACAGCATATTAGTATTTATTTTTCCTCCCTTCAGCTGATCACAAACATCTGAACTTTCTCCTCCTCACATTTTCAGGCTTTCGTTACATTAGTCTGAATGCATTTGAGGGGAATTATGGATTATTTTCATTTTGCATCATCGCACGCCGCCTTCCCGCTGATTTTAACTTATCACACGCGGCAGACGTATCGAGACAGACGAGATAACGAGCCACGTGTAGACTGATATAATGGTTTTCTCACCTTTAAGCACATGTTATCAGACAGAAAGGGGAAGAGATGGTGCTCCACGTGGCAGTTGATAAGCGAGTGTCCAAATATCCAGTCGAGCACGGGGTTACGCGGCAGGTTCAGGACCCCGTGGGTCATCTGGTAGATCCTCTTTGGTCGGCTGGTCGGAGAGAACATGTCGAGGCCGATGTGCTGCAGATCACACGCGGTGTTAGTTTGGTTTGATGTTCATAGGCAACAACACAGGTTATAAAAAAAAATAAAAAATAAAAAATAGAAGTACACTGATGCAGAATAATAGTTTTTGTTATTTTATGGGTTAAAGTTAAATAGGTCAAAGACGTCAGCAACGGAAGCTCCTCTCTCCCACAGAAGACACCGCTCCTGGAACGCCTCGTCAGCAGCCCCGCCTTTAATTCTGTGACTTTGTGACATCACACTACGTCACAGCTTCCCATATTTGTATAATTTATTTCTAGTGGCTAGTTTGGCATGTAAGAATTGATTTAGTATAGCTGCTCTGTTGTTGTTAGCGGTGCAGGGTCGGGCGTGTGTGAGCCGACCAATCAGAGGAGGCCGGGTATTCGATGGGGGTGTTTCAGACTGCTGCACTGGGCAGTATAAGAAAACTGATGTGTTTTATGAGCATTAAAGCATGAAAACCTATTCTAGTAGTAACTCAAAATAAAATGATGAACCTGAAAACCCTTTAATATGTCTCCTTTAAAATGAAGAAATATTTATCAAGCGTATTTCCTTATGTTCTCCATTTCTCTGTCCGTCTCTCACTCACTGAGAAGCATCTGTAATTTACTGTACTTCACGCTGTACAGTGCTAGAAACAGGTTGTGATAACTATAAAGAGGAAAAAGATATTAAAATTTGTCATAAAAAGGAAGAAATAGAGGAGAATTCTGACCCAGGGAGGAAACCCGGGGAGGGGGGGATGAAAAAAAAGTCTCTCGAGGTCAACCAGCCTGGATTTCAATTCCTCGAATTTCAATATTTGCTCGACATTCAGGAAGCAAAAAACAAAAAGAAACCACTGCTGCACGGGTACAAAATAAGGAACATAACGTGTGTTTACTTTTTATTCACCGTCAATGTTTAGTGTTTTCATATAGAAGGGAAATGAGAAGAGTTTTATTATGACATGTTTGCAAACGAGACACCGGAGTCGACCAAACCAAAGGTCGTCCTCAGCTCGAAGTCCATGGGAACACTGCGTTCAGGTCGGAAACACAGGCCGACAGCCAAGAACAGCAGCAGCAGACAGGTCTGAACAGGTCTCGGTGTGACCCCCCACAGAGAACAAACCCTTCACCCGGCTACACCTCACATCAAGAACCTGTGTTTTCTAATCCACCTTCGCACGCTTTTGATCAGAACAATGCACAATGACCTGCAGGACTCGCACTCCATCACGCATGAATTGTTTCTCTTTATCCCCTCGGCTGTGTGACCGATCTGATCTATGAGAGCACAAAGCTGCATTGAAGCAGAATTTCTCTCAGAATGCAGAGCAACAAGAAAGCGCTCTCACGCTGGTTTGGCATGAAGTGACACGGCCGCAGTGTCAATCTGAATTCAGTATATCAGAGCACATTTAGGAGATAGAAGGAGCTTTCAGTCACGTCACATGATCTTTATCAGCAGAGGGACTTCACCGAGCTGTCAGGGAGCAACCTGGGAACCGGACGGACCTGAGAGTTCATGTTTTATTTGCCCTGGCAGATGGGTCCAGAAACAGAAGTTCAGAGGCTAAGTTCCAGGAATTTGTAGTTAATACATGAGTGATTGATTGATTGATTTATAGTAATGAGCTGCTATGTCAGCTTGAATGAACGGAGATGAAAGGACTCTCGATTTGAACAGACATTATTTACACACTGTAGCTGCTTGACTAAAAGATCAGTGCGCAGCCGGTCTAACGTCTTTTCAAATCAATCTAGAACTTGGATTACACCGGACGACCTGTATGGAGCCATTTTATGTTTTTTCCAAGTTGCTTTTTTACGTTAAAGCAAGTCCCCAGCTACTTATAAAGTAACAAAAACAAAAAACATAAAATGGCTCAATAATCTGAGTCTTCTGAAGCCCCAGGATCCCAAATTGATTTCACAAGATGCTGTTTACTCCCCCGGCAGATGGTTGAGACGTGGTGCATGCTAAACCTCTGAGGCTAGCAGCTACAGTTAAAGTGTCATCTTAAAAAGGGTGTCAACAGAGCTCAACAGTGACCGCCCACTTTTTTCGACGGCTCCGGTTCCGTAAGTGAATTTGCCATTCATTTCCTGCATTGATGTTTCGTAAAATCCTTATATAAAGAGTTTTAAGCCTGGAACCAAGCCAGTCAGCTACGAGATGAATCGTGACCATGAAGCATTTAATTCAGAGCAAAAAAAAATTGGAAAACGGAGAAAAAAAGCAAAGGTACAAGACTGTGTACATAATTATCTTAAGAGTAAAGGAGCTACTCATCCCATAAACCACTGCGAATGTAACAGCGACGTCTCTGATTGGTGGAGCTCGCTGTTACTATGGAAACGTTTACCGAACCCTTTTGAAACTCTTCTCCTCGTCTCTAAAAAAACCTCAGTAGGTCAGAAAGTGAAATCATGGCAACTCTGTGGTAAAAGATCGTAGAGTTCAGTGTTAGCAGTAACTAACGAACATGAAATCCGCGGGTTCGGTAAACATTTCCATGGTAACAGCGAGCTCCGCCAATTACACTACAGGATTGTGGGTAGTGTAGTACTTTTCCATGACATCGCGAATAAAACATGTTTTTCTTTAAACAAGGTTGATATCATACAGATTTGTGGCTTCTACAGGATCATATGCCATCGTTTCACAATCTCATGACTCGTGGTGAGTCTGCTTTGGATGGTTACGACATTGTGGCCAATAATCAGAATCCCTATGAGAGTATGAATGGCATTTTCACTTCCGGAACCTCACTGTTGAGCTCTATTAAGAGATCTTTGTCCAGGCGAGCGTTTTAGAGATAATTCCCCGCACAACGCAGCTGAAAACTCACATCTCATGTGGTAAACAGGAAGCAGATTGTAAACCGGCGGTCGGTTGCTAAGCTTCAGGGAACGCTGTGAACGAGGCAGAGATGAGAGTCGGCAGCTGTTTTGTGTCTCTTTTGCATGATGCTACAAAAACTGAGAGACGTGTGCGTCTGCCTCATTATTCAGAGTTTCTAAACATCTGCACCCTTGAGACTGAATTCACATTTAGGTTCATGCATTTAGCGCGATGCCACTTTCACGTCACGTTAGCGGATGTTTGTTCAGCAGGGAGGGTCCGTTTGTTTTACCAAATCTGTCTAATCGACACAGAAGCTTTGTCAGCGGTCGTGTTAGTTATGTAAGACCTTTTTTACACCGCAGTTAGTGTTCATACGCAGGTGCTCTATGTAACAGCCGATGGACTTGTTTTTTTTTTTTATCTCACATTGGGTGTCACGAGTCTAGTCTATCATTTAAACTCGACGGCAACCAAACAAGGATCGAGCTCTGCTTGAACGGAGACGGATGTAAAACTATCAACCCACAGATATCGTTAACTGCGACGCACGTCGTGTAATTACTCTGTAAAAGGGGGCGAAGATAAGCATGTTCACCCCGGTGTCGTTCAATGTGGCAGAAAAAAACATTTTTTTTTTAATGTTTCTATTTCTATTTTGGCAGTAATACAGCGCAAACATATGGCGTGAATGTGTTTTTAATCTGCAGACCGTCTGCTCCCATAAACTGCCGCGCTCCTGTGAGATCGCGCGCTGCGACGACATTTGACATTTGACAAAGGCGCGTCTTCCGGTGTCTAATTGGTGGGTTCGCTCATCTGTTCGCATTCTGCGGGTGAAGCTGAACGACGGCGAGTGTGTTTACCAAAGCAAGGAGCTGACGCGGTGATTGTACACAGCTGCGGCGAGGAAGACAGAGATTCAGCGGCCGAGGGGTTTGATTCGGAGCACGAGGAGGAGTATCCGAACACAACACAGCGACGTGAAACCCTCCCGACTCAAACTCCTCGACGCGCCGACATCAGAGTAGTATTGATTTTCTCATCCAGCGCTCAGTGATAAAAATCAATAGGCATTTTGTACCAAATGTCGAGCTTTTCCCCTCAAGATTTATCTCCGTAATGCGACGCGCAAAACATTCTCATCTAAACTGCTAAACTCAGGCTGGGTTAATTGTTTTTCCACCCGGGGACACACAGACGTCCAGGAGCTCAACGGCAGACTGTTTAAATCCTGAAAAATGTGAGACTGATTCAAAGTAAAGGAACGTCACGCAGCGTGGATGATGGATCCTTTCGTAGTTTCATCAGGCTTTGGGCGCACGCGGAAAACTCGTCAGCTCGATCACTTTCTGCGGGATCCGTTAACAATCAGACATATAATGTAGAATGTCCCTTTATAGTTTGAGGGAACATGTGTGTTGCTGTGTCAGTTCGGCCTCCCGCTGCGTCACATCCGTACGTTATAGATCTGCGAGCTCGAGGAAAAAAACGGCGTCGCGGACTGAGAGCCTTCGTTTAGTGTTTTCCCCGAGACTCTGAGCGTCTGACTGGCGATCGATCCCAGCAGAAGATGGATATAGAGTGTCTGACCTTTTTAAAATGAGGGTTTGATTTCTTCTTCTTCTTCCTCTTTTTTCTTTTGTCGTCGCAAAACAAATCGGCAGGTGGCTGCGGCCACGTGATTGACATCAGGGAAATTGAGGGGGTGGATGGGTGGGTTGAAGCGGCTCCTCTTTAAAGTTCAGCCTATATTGAACCACATATTCTGAGCTCCCACTGGGATGAGAACCCGTGTGGCTCAAAGGCTTATTGGAAAGTTTGTTTGAGGGAAAAAAAAAAAATCCTCTTTTGCTTTTGGGACTCGCTCGCGGTTATTTTTCTCACATATACGATGAAGTGTCTTTTGTTGTTTCTTGCAGGAGGAAGGTGAGTCAGGTTTGGGTTCGGACTCTCGGGCCCACACATGCTGTGGGACCCCGAGGCGACTGGTGGTCTTATATTATCCCCTCGTCGTCCGCCCCCTCCTCTGCGGCTCCCAGCTCTCCGTCTTTAAAACCTCCTGTTGGCTTGATTTATGTGCTGATGTGTCAGCCAGTCCGGCTCGAGTCCGTGTCTGTTACTGCACACGTGCTCACGTGCGCGCCGGCAGTGTCATCGCTCAATCTGTGATCACTCGTCTTTCTAATCGTTCCGCCCGACAATGCAGCCCTGAAACGATCCTTCTGCTGCGAAAGACGGCGGAGAAAATGAACGATCCTTGTTTGGTAGAAAAATGTATTTTACTGCAGCTGAGGGAAATGTCCTGCTAGAAGCATTTAGGTTTTTTTTTTTTTTTTTTACTAAGACAAAACACCAGCAACACATAAAACTCCCAGGACGAAAATACCCACGTGATTTGACTGCTGAGGCTTCATATTAGCTGCGGGTGAGCTTTACAACGCTTTTTCTTTCCTCTAAAGATTATTTCTTCGGCTCTTTTTAGCCTTTATATGACAGGACAGCTTAGAGGGTGGCAGGAAATGGGGTAGAGGACGCACAGCAAAGGACTCCAGGCCGGATCAGAACCCAGATCTCAAATAACAAAACGTGAAACGTTCGCATCAGTTTGCTTGAAACAAAAATAGTGTAATGTCGTATTTGATTTTGTCCTTTCTACATACGCCACATGAACTTTCCCCAGAGACCAAGAACTGTGTTTCCACTTCAGGGACCAGGGTCTACATCACATATGGGTAAACTACGGCCCCGAGGGGGGGGGGGTCGGTTCCAGCCAGAGCAGAGGCGGAAAATATAATGTAGTCTCATACAAGAAGTATAAGAGCGCATGTTTGTTCATGAATAGTTAATATGAGTCTGATCTTTTCTTCTTCCAGTGCTGAAGGTCTGTTCTGCATTTGGTACAGAGAATGGTTTATGATTCAGCGCTGTGTGGTCCTAATTAAGTTCTTGAGACTTTAATTGACCCTCAAAAGGGAGTAATTAAGTCTGGATACAGCCTCCGAGGCAGAGCCCCGTCCACCGCTCAGCGGTCAAACAAGCTCAACTTGCTTGATATGAAATTACCCAGCCCTTCTGCGTCGTGGGGCCCGTACAGCGTCCACACGAGGAAATACCTGGCTAACATTTGGTTTGGCACCTGGCCACCTTCACCTAGAGATAAAACGGCAACTTTCCAAACGTTATCGGACTGAACGGCTCAAATTATGACGGTGAGACGAGTAACTCCACGGGAGCTGAGACGCTCATGAAATAATTAGCCGCGGTGTTAGTCGTGGTTTTGGTTCAGCCTTCGGGTCTCGGTGCTACCCAAGCCCTCAGGAGGAGCGCCAGGCTTTGAAGCCATTTTTAAATAGTTGTGAAACCGTGTAATGACGTCACAGGGACCCAATGGGACGTTTTCCCATGAGCTTACATTTTAAAGGAAGCGGCTGTAAAATGGTGAAATGTCTCACTACCAGAATTTGATCCATTTGGTCCAATAACATTTGGAGAGTCTAGAAAAGCAGCATAATTAAATCATTTGTGTCCCTCTTGAAGTCAGTGACGGGCTAAACTGGGGGGAAGTCATGGATATAACAATTAAATATGGATCCAGATTTGGAGGCGGGGCCCCGTTCATTCCTATTAAAGCTGCTCAGTGGCGCATGAAGCCAAAAAAGATCGATTTACGAATACAAACATACCCAGATCTTCGGTGTTGTGCCGCCCATAGATCGTGCGTACAACAGACTTCCAGTTTACCGCCCGGCTAACTCGAATAGAAATGAAATCATTTAATCGTGCTGGTCTATAACGCCTGAAAGCTGTTTTTTTTTTTTCAACATTAAATGACCTCAACAACAAACAAAGCCCAGAACTGCTCCAAGTTTTTCTTTCCAGTGTCCAGCAGCAGGACCTGAGCAAATGGGTTAATGGGCGCGAAGCTGAGAAAGGTCTAAAAGATCAGAACTCGTCTCTCAAGTCGTCACTTTTTTTATGTGTGAGAGGAGAAAAGAGAAACCTTGAGAGCCCCTTGCAGTCTAAAACCGTGCATCATTATCTCCATTAGTACATCTGCACGTTGTGCAAATGTCAAGACGCACAAAAGGCAGGATTCTTGGAGAGCGATCAGGGAGGAGGCGTGATGCAGCCTGGAGGAGGTTATGACAGCAGCAGCCTTCAGAGGAGACAACACTTCAGATACTCCTCCTCTGTTCCCAGCTGCATCCTGGATCAGACTGCGAGCGTGTTGTCTCTGGTTTTATGGCACGACATCAGACCACTGACAGGTTTCACTTGAAAGACATCAGCTTCTGCTACAGGTCGAACCGGACGGATTACAACCAGCTCGTTTGCTTCCTCATCCTGTCGAACTTTGCGATCAGAGTTCGGGCATGGTGCAGTCATGAGTCTGACTTCACGAATAAAGATTTACTGTGTTCGAAACCCGAAAAGCTGCAGGATATAAACAAAAACACGTTAGCGTCACGGATGTCGGGGCAGAGAACGCTCACATGACATCGTCATATTTGTCTTTTTTTAAGGAAAGGACCTTTTTTTTATAGTCCAACAAACCTTAAATCATTTTTATTATCGTTTGTGAACTTTTTTCAACGTGTTTCGGTGTCTGTTTGTGTTATCAACTGTCTTTTTTAATAGTTTTTATCTACATCGATGCTCTTACTAGTGGGTGGTGAGTGGAAGGAGAGGAGATGTTTCGAGGGGGTCTTGACTGATGCAACATTTACATGTAAAAAATCAATAATGATAAAAAAAAAAATAAAAAGGTCAGAAAAAGCTCTTGTGACATTTTGCAATCATCAGACGAGTCCCTCAGAAGGAAAATGACACATAATCAATTTCTTCTTTAGGCTGGGGGACGTTTTCAGTCCAATGAATATCTTTCACTCTGCATATTTATAGAAGAGAAACAGACGTGAAGTGCTTTACATTCATGAGTCAGAGAGGAGAGAGTCGGCGTGGTTGAATTTCAGATGCGGTGTCGCGTCGTCCGTCCGCCGGAGACTTAGAAAGAGTTAAAGATTTGAGCCGCCGCACCAAAATAAAGTGAATGGGGAAGATTACGTGTTTCGGGGCGGGTGGCGCGGGGATTAAACATGCCCACATTTAATCTCGGCGTAGACACCAGTAGGTTACATAAATCCACTTACAGCACAGATTACTGTTGGTTGTGTGGGGGAAATCCGATCACAATGGATATCTGAGCCACAGACAGTGGTCTTAGGAAGAGATTCAGAGAAAGATGTGTCCGTGTTCTGTGTAAAATACTTGGCCACGGCAGGAGTAACAGAATACCCCGTGTGGACACTGCAATGTGAGTGTGTGCACGTTCCTGGTATTCATGTTTAATACCAGGAGGGAGGCCGGCGGCATGACAGTTTGATTATTATTATCATGGATGCAATCCTGAACGGGCTCCTATGTGGAGGGACGGTTGACATTTCTTATAGAAAAGTCGACATGAAGATATGCAACGAGGCAAATGACCACAATAAAATGCAAAAATCGAACTGCAGGGACACAAAATGACAGCAAAGAGATTAAAAAAATGACACAACTGAGGGCTCTAAGACGCAAAAAACAGCTAGTTACAGACACAAAATGATCAAAAAAGAGGAAAAATGGCTTCAGGCAAAATGAACAGACAAAAACATAAAACAAAAGATACACAAAACCACAATATTCAGACAAAACACAACTACAGACACGAAGCGGCTACAGTAAAAAATGGAGGGTGACCAGAACGACCAGAAAGAAATGGAAAATGAGCACAAACAGACAATAAAATGACCACAGACACACAAAATGAACACAAAGAGATGAAAAATGATCCCAACTAGACAAAAGGACTGCAAAGAAATAGAAAACGACCACGAACAGACATAAAATGACTTTAAACAGACAAAAAAGCTGCAAAGAGATTGAAGACAAAAACGCAACCACAAACAAAAACAAATGACTGCAGGGACACGAAATAAGCACATTAAGATGCAAAACATCAACGAACGACCACAAAATGGCCACAAAGACACAAAACAATTACAAAGTGTGTCTTGCTGTTGTGTAGCAGCGGTCGGGGGTCGTGTACACGTGTGTGTCGCTACAAACAGCTGCTGGTTATTGATATTATGTCATATGAGAATGTTTCACGTTGTTTATTTGTCGCTCATGTATTAAACAGAATGAACATCATAACTATTAATAATGTGCACAGTTTATTATTTGCCTCTTTAAAACTGTGCCGAGCTCCCCTCGTCCACTCGGAAGTTTCTCAACTCGACTCCGTTTGAGAAAAGAAAAAGCACAGCAGGAAATATAAAGACGAAAAACAGTTAAAAGAGGATTTTCAGTCTCTAAAGTTTTTTTTTTTTTTCTGAAGCGTAAAATGTTGTTTTCTGTGCAGCGGAAACACCCAGAAGACTCATCCTGTGTTCTTTTTTCTCCCCTGCAGAAGAAAGGCAAGATGCACTACCAGATAGCTGTGATCATAAACTTCCTGGGTCACTGCATCTCGATGGTGGCGCTGCTCATCGCCTTCTTCCTCTTCTTGTGCTTGAGGTAAGTGTTGGTCTCGCTGCCACCAGTCCGCCGATAATCCCGCAGACATCCTTGATGTGACGGGAACGTCAGTATTCCTAAGATCCCTCGTTCAAAGCGCCTCTCGTTCTTATTCAAAAACCGTTTGGTCATGGGATGAAACATTCCCTATCTCAATCCCGCAGATGTAAAGGGGTTTAGACGCCCGCAATAAAAAAAAAAACTAGGGCACATTTCCCCCCACAAATGGGAATAATATATCCATCTCCACGAGCAGTCGTGTGGTCTGCTGGGACGACTGGTGGAGGTGGTTTTTCTCCGACGATCCGAAGCAAAAACCGAGAGAGAAAAAAGGTCTTAGCACCCTCAACACCGAGACTGCTATCGATCCCCGGGAGACCACCGGGGTGAGAAAAGCGTGAAAGGGCACAGAGAGACATAATAAATAGACGGTTTACAGGACGGCGTTTATGGACAAGCCTTGTTTGTGGGCCAGTGCGGCTCGGACGGGAAAGGCAGAGGGGGAGGACGGGTTTGGGCCGGGCTAAAAACGGCACCGGCACTGGTGGAGGAGTTTGGCATTTATTACTCACCTTCTTCACTTTTTAATGAGATTGAGGACCATTTAAGGGAAGGCTGCCGCTGCCAAAGTGATGGAGAGTAATGTTGACACAAAGGGATCAGGGCTGAAGAGACGAGCGCTGAAAAGTTCATCCTGAAATCAGAGAAATGGCAGTTGGAACATCCTAAGCTCCTGTTAATGTGACATATGGAAAAAAAAAATTAAAAAATACTGGCTCCTGAAATAAGTTTGAAAGTCAACACGAGGAGCTTCTCGCTTCTAAGAAGTCAAATAAATCTGCCATATTCATAAACGTAGTGTGGGAATGTGACAGATTGTTTCCTGAGCTTCCTGATTGATCAGAAACTGAAAAGACAACAGTGAAAGAATTGTGTATCAAAGGGTAATATTAGCTTGGAAGTGGTTGAATGCTAATGTTAGCTGAAGTCTAGCAGAAGCTAACGGGATCTGACCTAGAAGTGAACCCAATGTCCTTCAGGATTTTCACAATCGTTTCACTTGGCGATCAATCAAGGCAAAACAACATTGTGATAGTCCGTTAGCTAATGTTAGCATTCAACCACTTCCAAGCTAACGTTACAGTTTGATTAAACTAGTATGTTCTATGTCTGGGTTTAAATATCTGTCCAAAATGTGTATTGATATTTTAGAAATAACGTTAGCTTGGAAGTGGTTGAATGCTAATGTTAGCTGAAGTCTAGCAGAAGCTAACGGGATTTGAAGTAGAAATGAACCCAATGGCCTTCAGGATTTTCACGATCGATTCACTTGGTGATCAATCAAGGCAAAACAACATTGTGACAGCTTATTAGCTAATATTAGCATTCAACCACTTCCTAGCTAATGTTGCAGTTGGGTTACATCTAGTGTGTTCTACGTCTGGGTTTGAATATCTGTCCAACATGTGTATTGATATTTTAGAAATCATTCATGCCTCTCCTGTTGTACAGTGTGATGTGTGGCAAACAATAATGTTAGCTTGGAAGTGGTTGAATGCTAACGTTAGCTGCAGTCTAGTAGAAGCTAACGGGACATTATCTAACATGTCGTTGTACCCAGAGATATGACCCTGTGTCCTTCAGGATTGTCAGCATCTTTTCACTCGGTGATCAATCATGTTAGGTGTCTGGTTACTGACAGTTGGACCACTTCAAGGTAATGTTGGCTGGGAAGTGGTTGAATGCTAACGATAGCTAACGGGTTATCAAAAATGTTGTTTAAACAAAATGCCAGATATTCTGTCAATCATATCCTGCAAACAGAAAAAAACAGACTCTCCTGTTTGATTCAAAATATCTTGAATTTGTTGCCAAAAGATATAAAAATACTGACTTAGTTTTTAATTGGCATATCAACATCAAATGAATTGGAATATTCCAGCGCTTTATTTTTCTCCTTGTTTCAAATCAAAGATCCATCCAAGTCAGACGCCGAACATCCATGAAGATAACGAGACGTTTTCCTTCTGCTTCCCTCTTTACACTGGAGGCTCAGAGTAACTCCTTTCCTCTGCAGTCAGGCTTTAACCTTGGGAGTAGTTTGATTAAATTCTTCAGATGGCCGTGATTCAGGAAGCACGAGGGCAGGCACTGAAATGTTGTAGCCGTAGACGACGGTTAGCCTTTACCCTCACCTGCCTCACCTGTGTTGTCGGATCAGGAAAAGGAGGACATTAATAAATTAAGCCGGAATCACCCTCTGTTGGAGGTGTTAACAAGGTTTCTGCCGACAAACACACCTTTGACCCGTCATATCGCTGCACCATCTATCCCACACACACACCGATGATAGAGTTTTTACAGAGGACGGTTCAGAGCAAAGAAAAGAGTCACAACGAGACAAAATCATTTCAGAACATGCAGGGAAACGCTACAGAAGTTTGTTTGAAGAGCGTCCGTGAAATAGTTCAGCAGTAAAGTGGTTAAAACTCCAGGTGTTTGATCAGCTCCCTGCTGGATTGATCACTGAATTTGATTGACATATAGTCTTTAACTTTGATTTTACCCAAGTTTAGATTAAAGTTGTGTCACAGATCATATTCAGCAGTTTTATCCCTGAAGTAAAGCTTGAGGACTTTAGCGGCGTGTATGTAAAGTGTGGCGGTGACGAGAGACATGCCTGCTTCTTACGTTACGTTAGCATTAGCAATGTGCTTTGTAAGCTCGTTTAAATCTAGTGTGTGATACCGACAGGATTAGATAGTTTAAAGAAAACGTCTCTTAAGATGTGTTTTGCTGTATGGTCGTATTGTGATACACTATCAAACAGTAACGTTAGCCAGGAAGTAGATGGATGCTAATGTTAGCTGGTGTCTAACGGTAGCTAAATGTTTTACCTTGAAATATGGTAATATATCTTTCTTTTCATTTGCTGAATAATCAATCAACACTAATCAACATTTGAGCTGAGAAAATTATAAGTTGTAAGGGATTTTCAGCTATTTGCTAACAATAACTGTTAGCCCAGATGCTACCTTGGACCTTCTGAAAACAGTGGTCACAATCAAGCTAGTTTTATTGATCATTGGCAACTACAGTTGTGTAAATTGTTCCCTAAAATCCAACCATCTCTAATAAGATCACGATTTTCGGCTTCAGTCTTGCTGTGAATCAGCGTTGGAAGTGAGTGAGAACAATATTTTCTCTGCTGTTATTGATCATTTATGTCCAGTAAGTATCCTCCATCGTTATCCTACCCCGCTGGATTTATTCATCAAGCATCAGAGTATCAGCTTCTCCTTGTGTTTGTAACTGTGGACTATTCTCTGCATCTTGTTAACGTCCCTTCAAGTATTTTATTGCAGGGGGCGGGGGAAAGAGGTCAATAAGAAGATCAATTCACTTTGCACACAATACAACCGTTTCTCCTAACAGCACGTCTGGGAGCGCGGGAATGGATTAAGTGACACGTGAGCGTCCCGGGAGTGATATGTTTAAAAATAAGGGCGTTCATTTAGAGAATACGTTTATTTTAAGCAGACCGATGGTTTGAACATTTAGAAAAAAAACTGATTTAAGTTCCCATGAGACGGCTGAAACCTGTAATATACCTGTAAAATCAGGCAGCAGAGTTATAAAGTTGTGTTTTTGTACATTAATCTGAGGTCCAGTCGTGAACAACACACTCCTCTGACCATCTCCTTCTTTTCATACATCCATGGCAGCATCATAAAAGAAAGAAAGCGTTTATTGGATGAATAATTAGTAAACATCCCGATAGTGCAGGATGAGTCATCAATATTTTAAATGTGTTTCCAGGAAGTTACAAACCCTAACATACCTACAGAATGGCTTCTTGCCACTGTTGGGCCTGATTACTTCATGGGGACTTTATACTTATACGATAGTGAATGTGGAAGTGGAAAGATAACAGAGTTGGTGATATAAAACGGCCACACAGAAAGATTAAACTGAGGATGTCTCGGAGGCTTGCAGGAAGGTATCGCCACGCTTGTCGTGCAGGAAGTCCAGTCCAGTCCAGTCTTGTCACAGTCTCGGGCGGGAGGTCAAGAGGACGCGGCAGCGGTTTGACAGCGTGCCAAAGACATTTCCCGTCACCCTGCGTGGCCTTGATAGCCTGTAGTTGAAGACCCTCTGCCCTTGTGTGAGAACTCAGCTGGGTGATGAGGATGTATGTCTTCAGCCGATCCGTATTCCTCCGCGTTGTGTTGTGGCCTGCTGGGTTCGTGGAAAGCTCAACGTATAGGAATCTGTAGCTTCTGTCAGCACGATATGTGGAGCCCAGAGGACGGTGGAGGTACGATGGTGCTCCGAGGCTTCTTTCCGCTCATCTGTGGTGTTGAAGAATGAAATGATGTATGGAATCTGGTTCGACTGCGTTCGTCATTGCGGGATGATGAAAAGTGAGGAGCCAGAGAAGGTGATGGAGGAGACTGAAGGGTGAGAGGCAGCGAACGGAGGAAGATGATTCAGCGCCGTAGACGCCTATTTCATCCTCCGCTTGCTGTCTCCCTGATATTTGATTGAGATCCCGGAATGATATCAGTGTCTTTGCAGACCGATCGCCCCATAACTTACATGATCGCTGACGTTACCATGACCTATATGGCTCCCTCAGGAGTAGGTAGGTGCTAATAAAATACTAAAAATATCTGGCACACAATAGCCCGGTATGCAGAGTGATTTCTGGGGACATCTGGTAGCCTAGAAAACATGCTGCTTTCACTTCAACAAAATGTCCTATTTTAGCTTAATTTCGTGTCCCATTTTGTGTAATGAATTCAGGTAAAATGGGGACAGACGCTCAAAAAACAGCTTTGCCATAAAAAGTGAAGTGTGAAGATACTGACGGTGTGTCGAACAGTTAATAAAATGAAACGTCCCGGAAACGTTCCGGTGTTTTCACGTTATTGTTTCACCTGCCGCACAATTTTTTATTTGTTTTTTGTATCATTTTCTCCACAAATCGTCGTTATCTCACTCCAAACACGCTAAAGAAATCCTCTAGATATATCCACGATATCTGAACTATATACTGTACAATGGTCGACAAGTATGAGCAATAAAAGTGAATAATTGTGTTTTTATATTATATTATTAGCTATATCATAGTTTTCTCTTTTATTTTGATATTATACCACTGTTACATGTTACCGTATTATTGCATTTAGGTGTGTTTATATTTGATAAACTGCAAATATAAATATTGTTTTGTTTCTATGTATTTATCAGATAAGATTAGATAATCCTTTATTAGTCCCACGACGGGGACGTTTGCATTATTACAGCAGCACAAATAGAGATCATCAATTAAAACAGTAATAATGAATAAGTAAATATATTATTATTAATATACGTTATTCCCTTAGGAAGGAATAATAAAGTGTGATATTGTGACCTATCTATTGTGTGTGTGTGTTGTACTATAAGTAATATAGTCGCACTAATACAGAACTAGAAACATTGTACTTTTTGCTCCACTTTGTTTATTTATTTCCTTTGTGGATTCAGATTACTAATGCAAAATATGAATGAAGTTATAAATGATGATGTATTATTATCGGTTGAGCAGCAGCAAATAAAGTGATTGAAATGATCTAAAAACTTTACCAGCTGCGGTAATAAAGCGATGAACGCATTAATTTAAATTCAGCATTGCATGTCATTCTGAAATGGGTCATTCTGCAAATCAGCACTTTGCTTTAAAGCCTTTGTACTTTTACTTAAGCGAGCTTCTTTACTCTGTCCGATTACTTTTACATTTCCATTCATTTCTGAGCCGTTAACAAAGACGTGTCTGCGGGGAGTGTTCGTCGCTCCTCTTGATTAATACACATCGGGCCAGGCCGGGCCGGGCCGACCCCGGTGGCAGGATGGACGTGAGGTCACGCAGGGTAATGAATACGACTCCCTCTCGGTGCTTCTGGCTCAGCAGCCGCTGCCTTTGTGACACTAATGGAAACTGTGAAGCACAGAGAGAGAAAACTAGCTGCTGGTTTGTGGGACAACACGCTTTATAAATGATAAGTTTACTTGTTTTGTTTTTTTTTCTTGTACCCTGGAGGCTGTTTTTTACTTCTGTGTAACATTGTAATTATTCAGAACTACAGCCTTTGTTGGAGCATCTCTGTGCAGCTCGTGTTGTGTTAATGAGGCTGTTATTTTCTTTAAAGAGACGCACGGCTAATAAAAAAAAAAAAAAAAAAGCACAATAATACAACGTGGCTGGAAAATTCTTGCTCATACTCGTCTGCTGCATCAGCACAAAGCCACTGCAAGTGACACCTATTAAGAATTCATGCTGCTGAAAAATAAATCATGCCATTCATGGCGGGCAGAGGAGGAAGCAGCCTTTGCTGGCTGATAATGCCGTCAGCTGGTGACAACAAATGAAGCTGTCACTACAGCGACCGAGCTCGGTTTGTTCTGTCCGTTGACTCGTGTGCTTCTATTTTCGACCGCTCGCTCTGAGGCAGTTAAGCACATTTTAATTGTATCCTAAGGTCGATTTATTTACAGCATTAAAAAAACATCAGACGCTGAGGACATGACACAAACGGGAGCACAAACAGTGGGAATGAAACGTTACTTCATATTATATCAGAGGTGAGGGGCGCTGGGGAGTGATGGGGAATGTTTCTTGGAGGCTAAATCTCTTCATTATTCATATTCGTCATCTTCTTTATCTTGTGTTGTTCCGAGCTTAATTAAAGGCTGATCTCATAGCCGAGGAAAAGCTAAACACAGTGACTTTAACGTCTTCGTTTAAAATACACGAGAACGCAGATTTAATGCAGATCGCTTCCACCAGTTTGCTCACATGTTTGCTTCCGCATGAAACTTTCCTCTTTCATCTCTCTTCTTTCTTCTCCGTCTGAAGTCATTTTCTTTTCCCCGCCGCCGAGTTTTTATTCTCCTTTTGTTCGTCTCGCAGGAGCATCCGCTGCCTGAGGAACATCATCCACTGGAACCTCATCACCGCCTTCATCCTGAGGAACGCCACCTGGTTCATCGTCCAGCTGACGATGAGCCCCGAGGTGCACGAAAGCAACGTGGTATGTTCTCACCTGTGGATCTTGAATAACACGCATTGAGAAGCACTTTTATTGTCAACAAGTCGAATGAAAAGATCAACAGCAGCAGTGAATGTATCCACTCGGGCTGAGAGAGTACTCTGTTGAAACGACTACAACAAACCGGACCTTCATCGTACACTCAGTTGGGTTTACGCAAGAAAACTACTTGGTTAGGTTTAGGAAAACGTTGTTGTTTGGGTTCAAAAAACTACGTTACGCACACAACTTGAGAACAGAATAACTCTATGTTGACGTTTTCTTTCACACCAGACACAAACACAGTTTGGCCCGACTATCCACCTCCTTCCTCCTCCGTATTCGGACTTCGTCGCTCTTTATACCTCTTTGCCTGACGTCCTCCTTTGCTGCTGTAATAAGTGATGCAGCCACTAGAGGTCGCTGCTTTACAAGAACCCTAAATATTCCTTTATTAAGCTGCTTTCACAGTCAACCTCTATAGTAATTTTTCTGATGAGGACTGGAGTAAAATGTGTCTATTCGCACTCGTTGGGGAGCTGACTGATGTTTATTTCTTCGAGTTTATGAAGTATTGTTCTGTAAATAGTTCTCTTTTGATCTGAAACTCAATTCTGAGGCTGTTCTGTAAATAAATATTGCAAAAAAATAACAAATACAGAAACTTCTGCTCATCCCCGTGCTCGAATTAACAACTTGATGTTTCAGCCGTTTATCCTGCAAATGGCTTCTAAAGTCCTGCTTCTGTGATCAAGCTGAATAAAAATAATCACCCTTCGCAGAAAGAAATCATTAATCAGCTGTAATGCATCAGACTTCTGAAGCATGACAAGCGACGCATTTTAAGTGCTTTCTCTCTGTTAAAAAAATTTGCAAGATTCTTCCTCGTTGGTGTTTTCAAGGACGGCGCAGCAGCCGAGAAGTCACGACTTCTGCTATCACAAACGACGGATAATAGGCGTCAAATTAAAGCACAAAAAGTGCGGCAATGTGATTTTCAGGGTGTTGTGTAGCCATGAGCCTCCAGAAGACTTTGAATACTGCTTGTCACACGTTCTACAGATCTGTTGAATCTTTTGAAAGGGAAAAAAAAGAGCACACCAGAATCTGACACGTCGCTACAAAATCTCACATAGGTGTTCAGTTGGTTTCAGATCTGACGTCTCTGAAGGCCACAGAATCACCGCAATTATGTGAGCCCTCGTTGTAAGTTATTGCCGGTGTGCGTGTGGCATTTAGGTTCCTTGCCTTTAAATGTAAAGCTATAAATCTTCCTGATTACATGATGATGACGACTTGTAGAACTCGTAGCATAAAAATGAACTGCGAAACTATGAACTGTGAAACAGCGGGATTTGTTTCGTAGGTTTGGTGTCGTCTCGTCACCGCCTCCTTCAACTATTTCCACTCCACCAACTTCTTCTGGATGTTCGGCGAGGGCTGCTACCTCCACACCGCCATCGTCCTCACCTACTCCACCGACAAGCTGCGCAAGTGGATGTTCATCTGCATCGGCTGGTGTGAGTAAAAAAAAAAAAAAAAAAAAACAAATCTGTACATTTGGGAAGCAGCACTTATCTTTCTGTGAGTTACATGAGAAGACTATTATTACTATTAACTATTATATATGTCGTAGCAATAAATGTGGAGCGAGCCAAGAAGTGCTTAGCTTAGCTTAGCTTTGCTTAGCATAAAGACTAAAGGTTCTCTCCAAAGTCTTATAATACACATACCAGGACTTTCAAGGCTTCTTTATGAACCTGTTGTACATAAACGTAAACATAAAACTGTTATATGCTAAGCTAAGCTAAGCTAATCACCCCCTGGCTCTAGCTGAATAATTGTTGCACAGACATGAGAGTGGTATAGTTTTTTTTACATTAAACTCTCAGCAAGAAGGCAGACAATCTGTGAACCCATCAGCTCCCATCCAGTGTAGCTTCAGGACCTCCAGATGACGGATACGTTCTGTGGCCCGGTCATAAAAGCAAAATCATCATCAGACGATTGCTGAATCCAAGTTCTGGTTCCGATGTTGCATTTCAGTCCGTCCACATGCCGACGGAAGCGGAAAACCAGAACACTTCCGATATCTAAATCTGGCTCCTTGCTTCCAGATTCCGCATTCACATGCAGATTTCTGCCTATGAAGATTAGAAAAGCAAGTAATTGTATTTCCCTAAACTGTTCAGCGATTCGTTTAACTGCAGTCACGTTGGGAGCGTTTGATCCCGGCCAGAACAAAACCCGGAGGTCAGATTCCGATTCAGTCGACAAAGGGAGCCGTTGACTTGATGGAGATAGCAGGATTTCGTGTGGCAGCTGGGAAATGTATTGGTGTGGAGTTCACTAACACCCCGTTTCACACTGTCAAACTAAACTATGTGCTGCTGAGATTAGGTGTATTGTGCCAGCTGGATTACATTTCCCCCAGGGCAGCGTGAAGCCTCCGCGTGAAGAGGAGATGGCAGCACATTTCAGAAGAAGGGCCGTGAAAAAAAATAAATAAGATCAGATTTTATTTGCTTCGCTTAGCTTTTGACTTGGCCTTCAAGAGCAGAGATATTATGAAGGCAGGGCGGTCCGGACGAGACGTGAAAACAAGAAGACAAATGACATTTTTCGAGTAATCCGGAGCTGTGTGGCATAAACGCCGATGACAGAATATCGCTAATGATGTGGAAACTTTCCCGAGACGTGAGACTCGCACGTGTGACGCGGCAGCTGGCAGCGTCGTCTTCATGCTTCTCTTAGTGTCATTTAGATGTAAGTAATGGCTGTTTGTCTGCCTTATTATAGCCCCTTCAAGTCAAGCAAGCCAGACGCTCACTCCGCATCAGCGTCAAAACCGGACTCCGGCTTTCCATTCATTCACAAAGAAAGATTCACATGGTGACAAGTCCTGGCGCTCATCTGCGGATCACGGCGCACCAGCCACAATTGCTCCTGACAGCGTTTGGCAGGCGCCGGTGCAACGCTAGGAAAAAAAAAGAAAAAAAAACAGGGTTTTCATATTGCAGTGATCCCTGGGGGGATAATTTGTGATCTGAATGGCGGAGGGAGAGATGAAAGAAGAATCACTTTGTCACTGTGTTTTTCTTCTTCTTCTTCTTCTTTTTTTCCCCCAGGTATACCGTTCCCCATCATCGTGGCGTGGGCCATCGGGAAGCTGTACTACGACAATGAAAAGTAAAAGTCTTTTGTGGTGTTAAGAGCTGAAGTTAAAAGCACAAGGGCAAAGTCAAGCTGTTTCGCATTAAAGAGACGGATGGCTATTAATAACCTGCTTTAATCACATTTGCATTGTACAATATCCTTAATTACACGTGAACCCTGCGGCCAGCTTCGGCTCTGATTGGGCGTGCTGGGTGCCTGATTGATGCGAGTGTTTAGAGAGCTGTGAAGAAAAGGTGAAAAACATTTTTTCTCACTCTGATCAAGCCTCTGATTCAAGTCCTCAAAGGACAAGGCTGGTGATATTCAGTTTTTTTTTGTTATTTTCATGTGAATGAATCCCACAAAGAGGACGGACGACATTGAACTGATAAGAGCTGCACTGGATACTTCAGAGCTTCATTCATCACGTTGACATTCAAAGTTTGAATTGACATTCAGATGCTGTGTGGGTTTTTTTTTTTTATCAGGTGTATTCAGTCTGTTTAACGCCAGCATCAAGGTCGCTCTTCCAAGTGTTTCTTTCACATTTACTACAAAGCTCGACTATTCGCCAGTATCAGGCCCGACAGTGGCAGAGACAGACAGTTTGTAGGTATTATTAATGGTGTTTCTGCTGGAGCTCATGGGACCTTAGATCAAGAAAACCTTCTGGTAGCGAATGAAGAGAGACACATAATGTTTTGATCCTGTTTGAATTGTTTTATCGAGCGAGACGATGCAGTTCGCTGAGCGGTTTAACACAAAACTGGACTTTGAATTATCTTGTCGTACTGACAAACATGCTACGTGCGATTCGCGACACAGTTCAAACGGGATCAAAAAAAAACTATTTGCCTCCCTTCGTTCGCCAAGTGTCTGTCTGAAATCAGGTCCCGTGGTCGTATCTGGCTCTCTGTGCACATTGTACTCAGATGTTCTGATAGCCTGAGGTAACCACAGACCTTATTTCATTAATTTAACTGGAAACCAATTCAACTAACTCACAGACTTTGAGACGAGGGAACTGGATGTGCCAAAAATGCGAACTGATTTCCAGGTTTTAGGACGACAGACAGACACAGATAACGAGATACGTGCTCGTCCCTATTTTATACTATTTTATTTCATTTTTCAAGAGTTTTATAACCAACCTTCGTTTTTTTCCTTCCTTCCCAGCGCAGCAACCTGCCTGATTCTTCTCGATTCAAGACAGAGACGCTAATTTCTTGCTAATTATTGCGACGAGATCATTCGCATTTATTTGATTTAGTCTCGTTACACTGGCAGAGGAAAAAAAAAAAACAATGCGCAGGAGGTGTGAACTGAATTACGCTCTATGAATTATATTCTAGTAAAATTACGGACTGGAAAATGTGTTTACAGTCGTGAGCGCAAATTAGGAAATTAGTTCCAACACGTAGGGAACTCGGAGGGGAATTCTTCTCGGAGAGCGATGACTGGCAGCGTAAATACGTCGGCCTGTTAGAACTAAACATGGCTGACTGCCTCTGTTGACATTTCAGGTGCTGGTTTGGGAAGCGAGCCGGCGTCTACACAGACTACATCTACCAGGGTCCCATGATTCTTGTGTTGGTGGTAAGAGTCTTCTTTTTTTTTTTTTTTTTATATTCGTCCTTCAGCAGCAGCAGCAGTCAAGCCCTGAGTCTGTTTTACATGTCATCCTCTGACAATTAGTCTTCATTATGTCTTTTAAATGCCCGGCAGGTGTGAAATGTTGGAAACCGCAACACATTCTTCATGTTAGCGATGATGAATGTGAAGCCGTTGTCGGGTGTAATTTGTTGGAGCCGTGCAGCGCGAGGATCTTTTGGATCCGTCGCTGAAAAACAAGAACGAAATCCAGGGATGTGTTCGGTCTTGTGAGGAGTTTTCTCTAACGTGGGGTCATTTTCACACCCTGGGGGGAGGATTATCACGTTTTCATTATTTTATCAGGTGTTCACGATTATGAGGCTGTGTGGCGTCAGTGAACCCTTTAAACTCTGCGGTGGAAACGATCTCACCAGAGCCCACTTTGGTATTTATTGTTATTGTGATGTCATTTCTTGTCATCGTCAAGTGCTTCATATCCTTGAAATGTGTACAGCCAAAGCTAGAAGCTTATGTATGTCAGTAATCGAGGTTATGCTCAGTATGCTCACAACTACAGAACATGTTTTTATCAAAAGTAGAAAACACAACTGCAACTTCGCTTCATCGCTCTCTGACAGCTCGTCAACACGTGTCACAGGACGTTGTGACATCATTACGTACTTACAACGTGATCAGAAAGAAGAGGAAAGTCTAAGTTTCCTGTTGTAAAAAGAATGAATGTTCTAGCTAGCATAGTTTTTTTAATTTTAGATCAATTTGAACAAGATCACGTAAACAGCGTTCCCCACCGCCATTTTGGGGCAAACCTCCGCCACCATCGCCCATTTTTCCACCAAGCCTCACGTGACATGATGACATCATTGCGGACGTACAACGCGATCGGGCAGAAGATTCAAGTTTAAGGTTTAATGTTCTAGCTATCGTAGTTTTTTAATTTTAGATTAATTTGAGTGAACAAGATCATGTAAACAACATTTTCCACGGCCGTTTTGGGGCGATCCTCTGGCGCCACCGCCCCTTTTTCCGCCCTGTGTCATGTGAGGTGATGATGTCATCACGTACGTACAACGTGATCAGGCAGAAGGCAGCTTCCTGTTACAAAAAATGAATGTTCTAGCTGTTCGGGTTTTCATTTTAGATCGCTCTGTTTTCGTTGGGTTGATTGAAAACCCGACTCGTCAGCATCCAGCTCAACGTTCAGGAGCTGAATGTTGAGTAACAGCAAAGAGGAAAGATATTATAACATCTTTAACCAGACATCATCCACATGTAGGACCTATCCTTCGGCTTTTAGCTGTTTGTGTGACTCTTCCTCACCCTGCTAACAGCCTCTGTGATGCAGACGCTCAGCCCTCTGGCTGGGCTCATGTGGATGAGCCTGCAGATTTCGGAGATTGTCAGGGGAGTCAGCCCGGCTCCTTGTACAAGCTTTAGTCATCTCTCGTCTGGACTACAGTAACTCCCTCGTGGCCTGGCATCCAAAATACTGTCCTCAGTCGTTATCCACATGCGTGCCCTCACACTCTGACCACCACCTCTCCTCTCACTGTGACGATTTGTCCGTTTTTCTGCTCAGTTTGGACTATTTCGTCCCTGCTGGCTCTCCCGTGGTGAAGTGACCTTCGCATCCCTGTCAAAAACAGCACAGCGCCTCATCTTCCCTTCTTGTCTGAAAAAGTCATCCCTCGAAGAGGCACTTTCTGTTCTGTCTCTCATGCCGTACTCTTCCCTAAAGCACACATCTGCCTCCTTTAATATCTCTTTGCCTCTTTCACCAAAAAACAAAATCTCCAGTCTTGCTTTCAATAGCGAGCTCCTCTCAGGCTTGTATCTCTTTGCTTAGCACTTGATCCTGCGGGATCACAGTCCGGTCATCAGAATATTTGTGGTATCTCCCGCCAGGGTGCTTCGGCTGTGAACTTTCCGTGCCTCCCAATCTGTGGCTTTTAATGTCAGTAAAAAACTGATGTAGTGCTATAACGGATAAATAGCCCACAGGATGTTATTAGAAATGTTAACGTAAGCACTAATACTTGGGGTTATTAAGGACCAGGAGAGTGGACGGTTCTTGAAAGACTGCCATGCATCTGTTCAGCTCAAGGTCAGGTCATCTGAGCCTGGAAAGTATTCCTGCAGCTATTTTTTGCTCCCACGTTACATCATTCACACCTATTGCACGAGTTAGCCTATTGATTTTTTCATTCATCACAATGTGGGAGCATATTCTCAAGGAGCACTTCGGATGGCCAAGAAACAGTTTTACCGCATTGAGCCGCTATGGACGGATAAGGTCGAGGAAAGCCGACAGAGATTTGATCGTACGTGCTGAAGCCTGATTCTGTCAGCTGACAGCTTAGTTTATTTGGAGTTAAATCCACGTACACCATCCTGCTGCCACGAAGAAGTAACTGGATCCTTGTATTTAAAAGTCTAAAAACCAGCATGGAAAAACACTCAAAGAAAAGAGTGTCGCCAGCTAAATGTACTTAAAGAATTAAAAATACATGAGCTGCTGTTGTTGTCGGGAAAGAATAAGAAATATTTCAGCACGTGACCCTCCTGTGACTGTAAATTGAAGTTTGAACACTGGTTAACTGGTGTCGTTTTTTAATGTGTCGGTAGGTTTGTTACCTTTGGACGGAGCCACGCTCACCTTTTCCCCTTTGTTTCCAGTCTTTATGCTAAGCTAAGTTAGCTGAATTGGAAATCTCTGTGCCCTGAATCACACATATGATGTTTGTCAGGAAAACGAATGAAATATCAGACTGTAAAAAATACGTTATAATAAGACGACGGGGGCGTTAGCGGCGCCCTGTCGTAACTTAAACATTGCAGAGCTGCTCCCGTGTATTAACTCTCATTTCACAGAACTGCAGTTGTCAGTATGAGCAGATTTATTGTGATTTTATTACGTTTTCTGAGCAGAGCTGGCGACCATGTTGGTGACCATGTTGGCGACCATGTTGGCGACCATGTTTGCTTCAATTATGACAAACTGAGACTTTATTGACCTGGAAAATGATCTTTTTAATTCCCAAACATCATATGTGTAGTTCATGGCACACTTCAAGGGGGATCAATAAAGTATTTGTCTCTCATTCATTCACTACAAGACAGTTTTTCTAAAATAAGGTCCCGTTCGGCTCTCGATGCGCCCGGATGGTCGGGAACTGTGACCACGGGATGTTTTTTTCTGTGTTTTGTCCATTTAAAAAGAGGTAAACAAAAATCTGTGTTAGCGTATAAATCTTATCAATCATTTATCTGGTCGTTCGACATGTTTCTTTGTTTCTAAATGTTGTGAGCTGTTACTAGGCCGTGGGGGGGTTGTTCCTCCACTGTTGATCCCGGTGGCTCCTGAACATAAACCAGCCTTTTATTTGACATTAACAGACGCCGTAATGTCTTTACAAAGAGCCTCACGCTGCTGTGTTGTATCTCCCGCAGATTAATTTCATCTTCCTGTTCAACATCGTGAGAATCCTCATGACCAAGCTGCGAGCCTCCACCACGTCGGAGACCATCCAGTACAGGTACACTTAACCTCACCCGATGTAGGAGTGAGCCTTTCAGCGTACACGCCTTCAATAATTCACGTTTTACACTCTATCCGTCGCGTGTTTTCTCCGTCCGGCGCCTGTAGACAAACGTCTTCCCGTCACGGTTGTGTGTGTGTGTGTGTGTGTGTGTGTGTGTGATCACCGGTGTCGCCATCTCCCCGCAGGAAAGCCGTGAAGGCCACTCTGGTTCTCCTCCCTCTCCTGGGGATCACCTATATGCTGTTCTTCGTCAACCCGGGGGAGGACGAGATCTCCCAGATCGTCTTCATATATTTCAACTCGTTTTTGGAGTCCTTCCAGGTATGAATCAGCGAGTATAATGTCATTGTGTGGGCGTGTCGTTTTCACAGCGAGGCTCAGTGATTGTAATGAGTGTACAGTGGCATTACAGCGCTCCTCTCCAGAGCTGATTGAATGAGTGTAACCGGTGTGATTAAAAAACGGGATCAGGGCGTTGTGATGTTTTAAACGCTGTCCTCTCTGATGATGTTTTGTTCCTCTCTCCATCCCCACCCCCCCCCTCCTCTCTCACACAGGGCTTCTTTGTCTCCGTGTTTTACTGCTTCCTTAACAGTGAGGTAAGCACACTCGCATCCGCTTAATTGATCTAACATTTTCTGTCCACCCCGCCCTCTTAGCGGATTATTCTTTTGAACACCTCTCTTCAGGCGCCTCCACTCTCCCTTTTGGTGGCGGTCGCTGTGCGTTGCTGAGTGACGAAGCTCGGAGCAATTATATTTAGGGCACAATTAAGACTTGTCATGTTCTGACATAAGTGACATCACGCTCTATGCTTTATGACAACGTCAGCCCGAATTTGGCTCCGCGGACGGATCGGGGGGGGGCGCGGGGTGAAACCCTCTCAGAATAGCACCGATGTATTAATATGCATGCATGCAGAAATGCAGCCCTGATGTTTAATGCATGACGTTATTACTATTAATGCTACGAGGAGTAGTAGTAGTTTTAATAGTCTCAATAGTATGACTTGGGAGACGGAGAGAGACACATGCACGCGCACGGACGGACGCCTTTTTTCTACGTCCAATCCAAAAGTGTTGCTCCTTCCTCGCACAAATTAAATAACAAAAAATGATATCATTCCACCGAACCTCGCGATCCTCCGCTCCACCCTGTCTGCAATCCACCGCCCCTCTTTGCACAATCACACCAGATGTTTTCCCTCGCAAGCTAACAAGCGTGCTAATGTAAACAGTTATTTCATAGTTTAGTTGCTTGGGTTTTTTTTTTTTTTTTTACACTATACAAACAGAACATAAAAGTGATAAGAGGGGCGAAGCAGATGTTACTAAGACGTCACTAAGCTGCAGGTTTTAACGGCAGATCCCCCTCTTGATTCAAGAATAAACCTTGGCCACGCTCAGAGCTGCTGCGAGCGTACTTTAAGTACCCGGCTTGTCAGGTTGACCTCTCGTCACGCGTGGAGATAATAAATGTTCACAGGATCATTACTCATCTAGAGCGTGGACCACTGGGGATGGGTTAGGATTAGGCCCAATAACGGAAAATGTACATTATTGGTTATCGGCAGATATTTTAAGCTGATAATACAGAGCCAAATTGCTTTTGTTGACTTAAGAAGTGCAGCGTCTACACGCCGTAAGTGGTGGATTGCGCCTTTAAAAATTGTTTAGTGAGCAGCCAGTTAACACAGAGAAGAAGAAGAACAAACGCGCCGATGTGGCGCTCGTAAAGTCAAACCTGCTGCGCCTGTGCAGAGCCGCGCAGTGTGGACGGGAAGAACACAACACGAGGGAAACAGTCAGCAAGTTTATGGAATGTCTTTGCTCACTACACGTCAGCCTTTCTTACACTCAGGTGTGCACGAAAAAAAAAAGCATGAAAACGTATCGTGTCGGCTTCTGGAGTCCACTTTAAACAAAACTGTTCCAACTCTGGCTGAAGAGTTTGTGTTCGTGCTGGAAGCTGCTTGAGAAAATAGCTTTTCTTCAATTAAAGTTTTTCTCCCGTCAACGGCAGCTTTTCACCCAAAAGCGTAAAATTAACTACCATCGCGCGCTCGCCAAAGTTTCGATCGTTACCCTTTTGGCTAAAACCTGAGAAATACGGCCTGACGTCACTGAATTGATCCTAATGGTGCCAAATGAGGCAGAAAGCAGACGTGTGGATAATTATAGTGTCACTTGACCTTTTTCCATCGCGGTAATGAGGTTTATTTTAGATCCTCAGGTTCATCGAGCAAACCAGCTGGTTCGTCAGCTGAATCATAACGCGGAGCCCGACGTCTGGAGACACAGTAATCATTTCTCGACCAGTTATTTTCTTGAGTGGCGAGAAGATGTAATATCAGCTGACTGCTGCCCTTTGGTGACCGTCCCCGCACTGCGTTCGCCGGCTGGATGATGAATGAATATCTCATCATGAGGCGTGTTGTAGCTCCAACAAGGGGCTTAACCAGCATGTGTAGCTTACAGAGGATATTGATTTTGTGTTTAGTTGCGGGCTGAGAGAAGCAGAAAAGCAGGAAGGGGAAGAAATGAGACAGATGAACGGAGGATACCCGGGGTCACATTCAAGAGGAGAGGAAAACATTTAGCAGCAGAGCATTCAAGGGGATTAAATGATCTGACTTTGGTTCTGGAGGACAGCAGCCAAACAAAACGCCGGCTAGTGCCATAATGGACCGTGCTGTAAAAATATTACAGCGTGTTAAAACAGCGTTTGGTATTTTATCTGGATCAGATCTGATGTTGAAGCTCTTTGAGAGTGTATTGTGATCACTGCAGAGATGCACCGAGGTGGACACGGGGGACGATTGATTTTGTGAAAGTTACAGAGGACGAAGCCTTTTAAATCATAATTAAAGTGATTCATAACATGTTGTAAGTATAGATTTATCCTTTACACACACATCAAATATATAAAACAATTAAATTGATTCAAAAAAACATACAAAAAATATAATAAAAATCGTCATTGCAGTTACTAATTTTTACTAAACTCAAAAAAAAATGACCTAATATGTCATAAATCTGTCAATTCTGCATTAAAATGACTTCTTTTTATAAAGATTTTGTTTACCAACATTATCCCCAATGTTTCCAATAATGTTCAAACCACAGAAATCCACAAATTCATTCAAGGTGACGCAACAGTGTGCAATAAGATGACACTAAATGCACCACGACAACACAGCTCACCTCAGTTTTCAGCCGCAAAAAACTTCTTTAAAAATAAATAAATCATCTCGAGTCAGTTCTTTAAAAGACATTCTCTGATTCCAGCTTCTTTAATGTTGATATATTCTGGTTTCTTTCCTCTGTGGCTGAATATAAACCGAATGTCTTGCGGTGATCTCTGTTTTAGATCGGTTTAACCAGGATCACACAAACAACAACCTCCCGTCGCCAATTCAGGTTGGAGTTATATTTAGAAAGACACAAACAGACGTTGATAATAAAATCCTGGAGAAGAGGCGACAACAGCTGCCGACACGTCTCGCTGCCTCGTTTGTCGTATTTTCTGTAACTACGCAACCGACCAGAGTAAACCGACTGCTTCCTGTTTACAGCAGCATGTGGCTGTCCGGTGTGCTTGAGCGGCCATGAGATGTGTGTTTTCAGGTGTGTTGTACGGACGAGAGATCATTTCTGAAAGACTTAAAGAATCAAAAAACAATTATTTTTCTTCCCCCCCCCCCCC
>OMLP01022897.1:16320-39478 GCA_900302685.1 Spondyliosoma cantharus | reverse complement strand
TCCCCGCCACTGACCACAACTGAAATAGGATTCTCTGTCACTGGACTGCAGGGGAGTGTCGGCTGAATGATGAATTGTTTTTATTGGGCTGATGAGGCTTTTCTCCCCCTCAAGAAAACGACAGCCGCAGCACGACCGCGGAGCTGATGCGAGGGGAAAAAAAATAATTCAGGAGCGGCTTTCTTTCCAATTTCCGAGAGAATGTAGCGAATTTAAGACGTAAATTAGTTGATGTGCCTCGCCGTCTGACACTGCTGATAACAAAATCCATCCCTAATAATCCTCGCGAATGAGATCTCAAATATTACACCCCTCAGAAATATAGTTATAACAGCTCCCTGAAGCTGAAAGTGAAGGCCATTTTTTTTTGGGAGTGGTTTTCAATCCGCAGGTCGGAGCTCCATCACTCTGAGGAGTTTCCAGGGATTTGGAGCTGTCGAGACGAATCAGATGAAAAAGACACCTGTGAAAAAGTTTTCACTCTTCTCCATTCAAGTTCAGAAGGAATAACACATCAAAGCTAAGCAAACGACAAGCTCGAGTACCGAAACAAAACGTCTAGAAAACAAGACGGATATTATCCCCGAGGATACGAGTGGGACGTGAAGCGTTTGGAAGCCCAGTTCCTTTTCAAAGAAACATTAACTGATGTCAAATCTAACATTAAATACATCTGGAGAGATAAAAGCAGATGTGTGGCTGGTAAAGAGAAAGAAAGAAAGAAGAAATTCTCCACGTTACTGCAAAACATTAAGCCTGTTTTTCTTACCTCCATTACGCAGCAGTGAGCACAACACATCTGGACAGCTGTTTCCACTGGCTCAATAAAACACCTCATCTGAAACTTTGTATTCTGAAAACAACAGCCAGCTCGTACGTTTAAGAGCCACGTGAAGAAAAGATGCCAGTAAATCTTCTTGAGATTCTCACCAGACGCCATAAAACACGCGAGTCCTCGAAATGAAATAACAAAATATGTTGTTTTTGCCTCCAGACGGCTCAAAAATCCACTTAACATTTGTGTAAACCACAGGAGTGAGATACATACAGTAACATTTCTACAATATGTGTTGTATCATGTCATATGTCTGTCTTTCATTTCGGGAGGTGGAGGGAATAGTTGGAGGCTGGTGTTCAAGACGACAGTCCAACATTTGTAAGCGCTGAATGTTTTTAACAAGACGTCAGGACACTTTCCAGCCAAAACATCTTCTTCTCTGAACTCTAACCTTGTGGTTTTTGTCCCTAAACACACAAAGACCCACAGAAGTGCAACACTTCAACATACCTTTGGTCTGCAGAAACCCACATTGCCAACATTTATCGTTCCGATCAGGTCGCTGGAGACACAAAGAAAGGTCCCCTTGGTTTCCCCTGAAGTAGATAAACCATATAAAGTTCCCACTATGCTGACTTCATTCATGCTGGACGGCAACAACGGTCTCACCCGTTAAAATCCATTAACGCTGGACAAAAAACCCTATTAACACCGACATCGTGTCTGGCTTTGGTCTTCAGTGGGAAAGGGGCTCCACCTCCACCTCCTGTTGGAGTAATGGCGTCTTCAATCACGCAGCGCTCGAAACATCGTTCAGTCCGCGCTGAAGCCCTCTGACACACGACACACCAGGAAAACACAATCACAAACTCATCTACCAGCAGTGGGAAAGGAGTCAATCACCGCTTCTCAACGGGTTAACCAGCATTTAAAAACCAACTCGTGGTTGGTTCTTCTGGTGTCAGAAGGCTATCAGAGTCTGGTGTTTGCTTTATTAATCCCAACCTCGCTCTCTCATAACATCATAATGTCTACGGCCTGTTGAGGCTTCGTGACTTGAATTTAAATGCATCATTTTTTAATATTTTCTCTGAGACAACTGATGCTTCTTGGGAGGACGGCACCGAAATGTAGTGCACTTCTTCCTACATTTCTGAGGAAGCTGCGATGGATGGCTACCATTGGTGGTTAACAGATTGTTTATTAATGCTTTAAGAATCAATAATAGACCATTAATAAGTAAAAACACGGTAAAGGAAAGTCCAGCTCCTGTGGACACGCCGACCAATAGCAGAGCTGCTCCTCTGACCCCTGACCTGCATTAACATTTCAGACAGCTTGATTAAACGGCGATGAGGACAGCAGCTGTGTCGGTGAACGTTACACGCTAAGGTGATGAAGTTATTTCACCATATTTCATTTCTGATCTCTGATCTAGTGTCAAAGAACAAACTCAACGAGTCGGATCGGAAAAGACCAAATTAATCAAGGATGAAAATCAACCTTTTCAAACACCTTCCTCCCTGCTGGAGCTTTCCTCTGTGGTTTGGAGCGACTGTACCTGGATTAATAATGGAGCGATCCCCGAGATGGGAAGGAGCCACTTTTACAGGAAAAACGCATTAAAGCCTCGGCGGTGTGTGACGGGGGGGAGGAGACGCCGACGCGGTGCTACAGGTGCGAATGCCACAAGTGATCACGGAACACCTTTCTCAAGCTGTCGACAGACGCGTGATCACGCAGGACTGAGCAGATGCAGAAGAGAAAAATAACCTCCAGGAAGGAAAGTGTGAAGAAAACAAGTCTGCAGATCAAGACTTAGTTTTATTCTCCACAGTCAGACAAACATTTATAGTGTTTTTGAAGCCGGGCAGTGAACTCACCCAGCTGAGGCTTTATGGATGAGAGATCTGAAAAGTGTAGATGAACACTAAAACCTTCCCCAAAGATGGATGACTTGACAGACGCGATAGATAATTTACATATTTATGAAGCCATTAATTTGCGCATTAAAGAGCCGAGAGTCTTTCTAACCAGCTGTGATACGGCTGGATGTTCAGTGCTCTCTGCAGCTGTGTACAAATCATCATCCTTCATCGTGGCCAACTTAATATTAAGTTAAAGATATGATATGTAAGATTAGAACAGGACCATTTACTGTTTTATTTCATGATGATTTTAATGTTTTCAGCAGTGACGGATGTCATTTTTCTTGACGTCCTCGTCTGCGCCGAGCCTCCCGCAGGAGCACCTCGCTTTTCATCGTGGCCAAACCGTGTAATTACAACGTCACGTGTTGCACCGGGGCAGAAAAAAAACAATTTTTCCTGTAAGATGACATTGTGAAAGATGAAAAATTATGACATTCACTGTCAGAATTTGAGCCATTCGGTCCAGAAGACTAGAAGAACCGCACGATTCAATTATTTTATCCACATCTGGAAGTTATCGAGAGCACATCCGGGTGTTTTTTGTACCAAGCGTCGAGCGTTTCCGGCTTCACTGAGCAGCTTTTGCCTTCAGCGCTGTGTCCAGACTTTATGTAACCTCCTCGGTCTGCTGAACATCTTCTGCACCATGAAATCCCTCTGAGTTAGTCAAAGTCCGGCACGTGACAGACAGCAGAGAAGAGAGGCAGGGATAAATCTATGGAGATGAACGACACCAAATCGCAGCAGAGACACTCATCAGAGTTTCTTATTAAACCACTTTCAGTGCGAACTGTCAGTGTGGCGGAGAGTCTTACGAGATTTACTCTGCAAACAGAAATTATACCCACATTTTGTCTCGTGGCAGACTCTAGTTACTGCTGAGTTCACTGTCTCCAGAACTCAGGAACCTGTCTGATCAGAAACACTCTCTCCAGCACCGCGTCAACAACTTTAATCCTGATTCTACTCAACGAAACTCACTTGTCAGTCAGATTTTAAAACCCCTGTGCCGATCATTTGGTTTTGATTGTCTGGATGCAAAGAGAGGAATAACTACAGATTAGTGGTTCACATCATTCTGCGGCTGCTTCCACAGTTGGCGAGAAACTGATGCGAGCCCGCGAGGGAGCGAGCAGCAGCAGAAACACAGGATGCAGGATTATGGGTTCATAATCGGTGCACAGCAACATTAAGTAAATTGGGCCCTAAAGGAGGTCAACAAAACAGAGCTGAACTAAAAATACAGCAAACTGAGCCGAAACACAGCTGAGAAACTGAACCGATGTGATGGAGGATCCGAGGATGAAGTCAAGCTAAAGGTTGCCCGCAACTCTTTGACTCCTTCACCCGCTACCACACTGACTGAGACTGGACTACATTCCAGTGTGGGATCATGGGAGTTGTTGTCTTCATTGTTAAACAACCACCACTGCCGATGAATCATGCAGAAATCATGCACGTTATGTTTTAATCACGTTTGCTTCCTTCAACTCTCCTGGAAGTTACAGCGACTGCCGACTCACCCTCGAGTTTCAATATTGTTATCAAACAATCTTTTTTTTCCTGCTCACTTGTTTCATTAGTTAGTCAAAGATTGTGTATTTAAGTTCGTCCTTCACTCTTCAGCCTTCAGCCCACCTTTGTTTGCTGCCTGCGTCCTCATGACATCCTGGTTTTTACTTTTCTTTGCCCTGTTTTTGTTTCTTGCATTTCTGATTTATGGATTACACCCTCTGATCGTTAAACCTCGCTTTTTGTTTTGTGCCTGCCTGCCATTAATTGGCTTTAATTGGTTTTAATTTGAACCATCTAAAAACTTTCCCTCCTCCTAAATTATAGAGCCACTAATGCTTGAAACTGAGAAATGAACCGACACAAAAACTTAATGTATTTGTAGAGAAGAATGTAAATGACTTATTTTCAACAATGACATCAGAGAGAAGCTTTTAATTCTGAGGTCCGGGTGTTTTTTTTTATGCAGCAGACGCTCGTAGCTGAGTTCCAATTTGCTTCTTCTCATTGAAAAGGAATTAAAATCTGTACGTGTCCTTTGAAAACCGTCCTTTGAAGACGAGGACGACGTGTTCTTCCACCTACAACAGAAACTGAAAATAACGCCCTCGCCTCAAGCGAACATATGCGTCCGCCCACGTGTGAAGTCCCTGCTCATTGTAGTCGACCGCTCCTTCAAACAACCCGGGGTCGTCTGCAAATCAAACCGCTTCCTTTCTCCAGTGCTCGGAATGAAGGCCGTGATTGCTCGTGAAAAAAAAACAAACCCATTTGGAGCGGGTTCGAAGCGAGTTTGAAAAAAAGGCAATAAAGTTGCTTACTGTGGGACTCTGACTAACAAGATGAAAGGAAGCTCAGCGCCTGACGCCTCATCGCTCATTTTGTGACAATTACAAGTTTAACGCTCCGCAGGCTGGAGCTGCTCCTCCCGCCTCGCGCAGGCCAAGCACGAGCAGCCGGCAGATGAATGGTGCTCACGTTACATGCACGCCGGGTTATTCACGCTCGCCGGGACGTGAATAAACGCTCCCCGGAGGCACAGTGGGATGTCCCCTCCATGATAGACCAGGGTGAAGCCGGCATCGACCTGCAGATCAATTTCCCAGCATTCAGCGTGGCGGAGCCAACGCCCCGAGGCTCGACCGGCTCATCGTCCCTATCCATCTTTAGATTAATAATCTATAACCTAATCCATCCTCGTGCATAGATTACATCTCGCTCTGACGGAATCCCTGAGGAAATAAACACTCCAGCGCTCCGAGACTTGTGTGTGTGTGTGTGTGTGTGTGTGTGTGTGTGTGCAGCAGTTATTTGTTACTCCCAAAATTAAACACAGAAGGTGTGTTGAGCTGCAGTTTGATGAAGCTGTTAAGTGATATTAGAGACTTATGTGATTATATTTTTACTTTTAGACTCTGTGGATGCTCCCGGGCAGCAACACCAAGGAATTAAATAAGAAATCAATACTGTTTAAAGGACCATTGTCATGATTTATGTGACAGTGTGTCCGTGTAATGAAACTAACCATGGAACGATGTGACCATTAGTTCTGCAACCGCTTGTTTTCACTGTCAATTAGTCAATTCGAATAGTTTGATTGGGGAAAAATGTCAATCAGTGTTTTCACAAAGACGTCATCCTCAAATGTCTTTATATTCAGTTTAGCTGGAATCAGAGAATGTTGTCTTTTTCTTTCTTAATAACCAAAACAATGAACTGATTATGAAAGTCTGATGTGCAGAGCTGGAACATTTTCACATGTTACTCTGTGAACTGAGGATTTATTTTGACCAAAAAGTGATTCTGGAGACAAACCAAGACTTAGCTGGTGATTTTTTTATAATAAAGTGTGTTTTTTACATTCGGTGAACTCGTCTTAGTCCGATAAAATAGAGAAACTTGGAATTTAGCTGCTGTACTGTTGTGTTTTTATGTTTAGTAAGAAAAAGAAGTGTAAAAATATTTCCTTCCTGGACATTTTGTGAGTTTATTTGTTACTTATCAGAGTGAGTACAGAAGTGAAATGGTTGCTTTTACATCACCTTTTGGTACGAAGCAATAATGTTCATTTTTTAAACAAAAATTCTGGCCCTATCTTATAAATTGCACCCTTTAATATGTCAGATGTAGATGTGGAGCTACCCTGTGAACTGAAAACTGTAAATACTCTGAGTCGAAGGCAATTCTTTCTAGAGTCACTGATATTCACGCTTCCTTCCATAACACCTGAAACTCTTCCCAACAGAACCAGCTCACCGCGGCCACACTGAGCTCCCTGCTTCAGATCTGTGAGTTTCGCGTGAACTAATTGTCGGCGAAGTGGAATTCACAGTCGAGAGAAAAATGCTCTGTTAATATATTTTTACTCAAAGTCAGACGTGGCGTTTCTTTCTCGGTGACCTCGATGCGTCTTTACAGTCCGGCGGAGATTAAAAACGCTCTGAGTGAGAAAACACTTGAAGAAAAGATGATACATTTTTGATGAAGTGCCCTTTTAAAGCTTAATTTCTGCCACCCTCGGAGACGTGAAGCATTTTGATCAAAGGCGCTAAATAATGAAATACCTTTCACGGAGATCTTAAAGATTATCCTAATGTGACTGCTCTCAGAAATAATATTTAAAGACCTGCTGAATGTGCCTATAAGAACGATACTGACTGTTTACTGACGTCACTGATGACTGTTTGAAACACTTCCCAAGCACTTCGCTGGATCAAATTACAGATAAGAATCCATGTAAGGAGGCACGAGGTTAATTAAATTCTTGTCTATATTAAAGGTGATGATTCATCTCGCTGAACTACTTCTAATTATTTTACTTTACAAGTTCAGGTTGTATTTAATGCAGCATGAAGAGTCTTTGCAAAACAGATGTAAACATCAATTATCCAGCTCACAATTACTCATGAATACTTCACACATACACACAGCCGGATAAACACTCATCGTACAACTCAACAGGTCGAGTGTGAAATATAAAACGCTGCATATGTCTGTGTATTCGTTGTTATCTTAAAGACGTACGTGGGTATAATTTATTCGTTATCGTTGTTATTGCACATCGCTGTGAACCCTGAATACTTAAGAGCTCGTGTCTCATTCATAAAAGATTTTAAAGATGTAAATAAATGCAAATATTTATCCGTAGATGTTGAAGCTTATCGTTAACCATCACCAAAGAGTGCTTGAATGTAATCGGCCAGAGGCGATGCATTATTTAGAGATGACTGCGCGGCTCTGACGTCAAAGCTTTATTTCTGTTATCGGAAGTAAACACTAGTTTTTACTCGTCCGGGGTTTTTTCTCCCTCCGGCTGTTTAAAGTAAAGTTCATTCTAATGTTAACAACGAAAGTGAGTTTCAATATGAAGACTGATGACAGAATAAACAAGTGAAGTCATTTCTGTGAAGAATAATGGACTCTTGTCAAATGATATTTTAATAACTGCGTGGTTTGTTGTGATTCATCCAGGTTATCTTTACTACTTTGGGTTTAAAGGTGCAATATGTAAGAATTTTAGATCATAACATTCAAAAATGTACTCAAATTATCAACAGAATATGGAGAAAAATAGACCTCATAACAAAGAATATGTATTTTGTTGAAGAGATATATACTGAAGTTAGCATGCTAACCAGCTAGCTCTGGTGATACGCTGCCCTATTTGTATATTCAATTCAGTAAGTCGCCAATTCTTACATATCGCACCGTTAAAAATATAATACATGATATTTTCCCAAATGTTTCATCTCATCCATGTTAGAGAAATCTAAAAGTATACTCATGTTAACAGTGCGTTACATCTGGTCGCTTTAGCCTCTGGAAAGTGAGGACGCAAGTCGGTAGACGAGACTAAACGTAATGTGGTGGTTAATTAACAATAAAGACTACAACTACCATAATCCCATGCTACTTATATTTAATGCTTTGTTCTGTTAATAAGTTACATATCGTGTTTTCAAAAGAGCTGAAAAGAATGTGGTTTGATGAATGGGTGGAAGTCGTTTTTAATGTGTTTGAACTAGCTACTTGGCTACCCAGCTAACGATTGCTGTTCATTACATGATCAATACTAACGTTAATAAGTGAGTTTGATCAGGGATGGTACTGGAATTAATTATTAAAGTAATGGTACTGATACTTTTACTTAAAATGTACTCTCAAAAGTTGGTCCATAAAAGCTATATGCTGATGATGTTATCCTATTTAATAAAGATAAGCAAGTCCTTGTGTCCAAACCAACATTAAAATCCTTTTCTACGGCTGGACATCTGCAGCCTGCCCATACAACTGCAACTTAACACAACTTAAAATTCATATATCATAAATCATACATTAACTGAAGAATAAAGATCACCAAGACAACCGATACAGAAAAAGAGACATTATAACCTTCACAGAAGTCCACAAACACACACATGGAAGCTCAGTTTTTACCCACCGCACACAAAACAAAACACTACATGCTTAACAGAGGTTGTCGACGTCCTCATCATCATCAGGAGAGAGTTCCGACAATCAACGAGTTTGTTGTCGTGCTCACCTGAACGGCGTCCTGAGAGCACCACAGAGTCCTCCGCAATCTGCTCCGGGTTCAACATCTCTGCTCATTCATTCTCAATGCAGAATATAACGAGTCGACTCAACCTCTTCTCCACCTCCACCGCTCCTCGCACACTTCTGAGCTGATTGAGCGCCTCTACAATCAAACGTGTGGGAAAAAGAGAAAACACAGCCGAAAAGGTCCCACACACACCTCACTGAGGTTCTTCAGTGGATGTAGAATCACTGCTGGAGGATCCAACACGGGCACTTTAGCCTTAAATGACCGAATATAGTAGACGCAACTTTTCTTTTCAACCTCTGCTGAGGGAAAGCAAACCTTTTTTTAAGTGTTTAAATGTTGTTGGAATATTAACCATAACCCAGTAAAACATTATCTTAAGCTTTGGTTCTGTTGTATTGTCGTGCAGATTGTGTACACGTAGAACAATGTCGGCCCACCAGACCTACAAACCCAAAGTGTCTGTATCCGACGAGTTGTTGAGCTTTCTTACAAATCTGGACGTTTCTTTGTGTTGCAAGTTTACGTTTGCTTAGATTGAATTTTCTAGTTCTCTCCTGTCACAACTCTGTGATTATACTCTGCTTAAGTTTAGGCACATAAACCAACTGGTGAGGGTTATAAAATCATCTTGGTTTGGGCTAAAATACCACAAATAAGGTCTCCTTAAAACACCTGTATTAGATGCCACTAAAAAGGCTGGAATTATCTGCAGGTCGGCATGGTTTGACCCGGACTGCTGTCGGCCTTTTTGCTAGCCTTGTTGGCTGCGCTCATGCCACCACGATCCGCTCTGCCTCCTGATGTGAAAGCTGACTACTAAGCACATAATGTGAACGTGATATGCCAACGTTTGGAACAAAATGTCAACCCCGGATGTGTCTGCAGTTTGCAGAAACATTAACTGCTAACATTATTTCCTGGAGACTGAGCTGACTGAAATTACTTCAGACATCTATCTGCCTGCATTCTCACATTTGACAGCATAAATTAGAATCATTCTCTTATTGGTAAATATGTATGTGCCAAAGTTGTAAATATGCCCTCGGAAGTTTATCTTCACTGGTTGGATTTAACACCTTCTGACGCTCAAGGCAAACTTTCAGCCATATGCTAATGTCGCTACAGTGAGGGAGTGTTGAGAGGATTAGCGCCAGAGTACAAACACAATAATCACGAGCCTCCAATAAACACGGGTGTGTGCTTTTTCCTCTCGCCAGGTATTACGCTTTCATCCGGCATTATACTCTCTTGTCTCTGAGACTTGCAGAGTCTTGCAGCTGTGCTTAAATGCCTGTCTTGAATCCTCCTCCTGTAATTATTCTGCCTCTTCTCAAACATTTCTGCACCAGTTTCTCAGCTGAGCGCGAGAGATAAAAATATAATGGATGTGAGTTATTTTGCATTAAGCTTTTTTTATTGGTGAGCTTCCAATCTGTCACATGTTGTAGCTGTAGCTGTTTTCCACTTCAGTATATTTTATTTGTCATACCACACACATATTGTTTGGTTTACTTACATTGTTTTGCTCTGTATTCCACTTTATTTGACACAAAACACAAGCCTGACATCACGGTTTTATCCGTCTAACGTGCGCGCCCTACAGCAGCTCTACTTTTAATCAAAATGATTTTGCTACTTTTCATCGTAGCGTATCCACTCGTGCTAATTGTGTGTAATGATGTTTCTCTGATTGTGTTAATATCAAGAGAGTCCTTTTGGCTCTTGCTCTAATTGCCAAACCTGATTGCTCATCTCTTCCATCACCCTCACAGGCCCTACACAGCATGGATCCCATCGTCGGGTGCAAATATCTTATTTTTGAGAGAAAGTGAGCGTGATGCCACCGGCCTGTCAGACCGTTGCAGCAAATTATGGCTTTGTGAAATGACAGCGTTGTGGGGTATTATTGTAATTAGGAGAGCGGATCAGTGACGGCTGAGCAGAGCCGCAGAGAACGAGTCTCCACACTCGACTGTGTCTTGTTCAGTCGCAATGTTGATGACCAGCCGGATGAGTTAAAAGGGCAATTTATCCGTCAAAATGGCTCCTTGTATTGGCCGTCAGACAATTGTTGCCGTGGTAAGTAAAGAGCTACAAGGGCCTTGGAGAGACGCGGTCACATTAAAGGTTGTGTCTGAGTCTTTGTGTCACTACATCCTTCAAGCTTTCCATTCTCACAGCCCGCAAATGCATTTTTTATTGATTGAGCTGTGGCAAATTTACTGCTTGAAATTCTTTGCAACTTTTGAAACAATGGGTCAATGATTTCAGACAGAAGTAAACAAAAGCAGCTTCTCATTTCGAGCACTTAGACATTGATTTTCATCAGGTGTAGCAAGCTAATTCAGCTAATGTGGCTCCACAAGTTGGTTTAAATCTCTGTATGTTTCCGGCTGACTTGTACTTGAATCTTGAACCTGATGACCACATACAAGATATCGTTCTGAAAGACTGAGGCTAAAGCTACGGCTACATGTCCCATGAAACCTGTTAGCATCCTCACCAGCCGATGATTAATGTAGAAACCAGGGAGAAGCATTGTTCTCGTATGGAAAAAGTATAATCAGACTTATTTTGCGTAACACAGTTTGGTTTCTTGACTTGAACGCTTGAATACAAGAAATAAAAGCTTTCAGGGTGTGTTGAGACGGTATCTGTGGTAACGAGTTTGACTTCTGTAAAAACGTCCCCAAATTTAATAAAGAGCAAGAAAGAGTTGTTAATTTAAACTCTGATATCTCCATGGCCTTAAAGGTAATGCTTCTTACTTTAGCTTGTCATGCTACAAGCAAACAAACCAGCCCAATCACCAGAATCGTGTTGGAAACTAACATTTCTTTGCGCCACAGATACGTTGATGTGCTTTTGGTCTGGTTAGGTTTCGGCACAAAACCACTTGGTTTGCGTTAGGAAAGGACTTTGTTTTAGCTCGCCTGGTTCTGTTGCCACTAGAACAACTGGAAACCCACCTGACATCTCTTTAAATATATCCAGTGGGTTCACGCTTACAAAAGTTGAAATGGAAACGTTGGTATCTGGCTTTGCAGCCGTCTGGCCTCGCTGTTGCACCACCAGCATCCTCTCCACCTCCCGTGAACGTTTTGTATGTATTGCAGAAGTGTTGATGTGATACAGCATGTCCGACGTTTTGCAGAAATCTAAAATGGCAGTATTTTAAACGCACCGTCAAATCTTTTCCTGCCGCTGTGATTTTTGTTTTAGAGAGCCTGAAAGAAAGAAATACTGTAGCTCATAAACAACAGTCCCACATTCCGACCTGTTGTTCCTCAGCCATGATTGTATGAGTTGGATGCAGTTCTGGGAAGGTTTGTTCTGCAAGAACTCAACAATATGACTTCAGTTGGACATTTTATTTCTTATAATGACACTGAAGGGTTTCAGCAAAGTGTCGTTTCTGCGAAAAAACGCTCGGTTCATCTTCAACAATTGATCGAACAAAACCCCAACTCAAGATCAACTTTTTTCACAGCACTCAAAGACGGTTGGTTCTGAATTGTTAAACTATTATTTCCAAAGTGAAAAATCAATGTTCTGATCTACATCTCAGTGCTGTGCCTTCCTGTAATTTCTCCTGTGTGGAAATTAAACTCAATTTTCAAGCTAAATGCCAGACATGTAAATGAAACGGTCCGTCAGAACTGAAGGGTTGGTGAATTATAATGTAATATAGGGTCGTGTTATGTCGGCTCATAAGTGTTATGAGAGACGTCCGGGGTTCTTTTCTGACTATAAAGTCCGTACCTGTCAGTAGTTATTACGAGGGAGTCGTCACCTGTAGGAACAGAAGCCATGAGGTATGAAGAATGACGGTAATATAGGATAATAATAATAATTCAGTTCACTGTATGAGACCTATTAATCTTGTGACTTGACATCTTCAGCTGTGACTCACATATAACACTGTGACTAATTCAGAACACCGAACCTATGGAGCTTATGGAAGTGTTCAATATTAAATAAAAAAAAAAAACCCTGATATGATGGAAACTGCATAAAATATACATGCAGATTAAATAATTAAAGCCTCAAGTCATCATTTAAAAATGTTATGTCATTATTAATTTCCGTTTTAACAGAGTTTTAGTGGATAGGATATCATTTTCATTCTACCAGAGACAATTTTATTTCATTATGTCGTTTCTTTAATACTTCTGCTTTACATGACAGTGGAAATAAATGCTTAAATTAAGAGTGTTGTCTCGTTTCACGGTCTTGTTTTTCCCGTACGAAGTGGAGGCCGACGGCACGCGTGTCGGTATCGGCACCAAAGTGCTCCGTTCGTCACGCTTCCGTCCACGGGGTGCCAACCTGCATCGCACCCTCCTGCCAGTGGCCATGAAGACGTGGACAGGTAATCTCAGCTTCCCAGCAATGCTTTTCATGCAGGTAACGTAACTGGAGTGCTGGCGGTGAAAAGATGAGAAAGACTTAAAATCTCATTTGGAGTCCATTGCATGGGCAAGGTGAGCGGAAACCCCCAGAAACGATGACCCATGAAATGAAGGAGCAGACAACTCGCCTCCACACGGACCCCATCCTCGTCACAACACCTTGCAAAGGAGGAAGGGAAAGGTCGCAGAGGAGATGTGAAACTCAACCTTGAGAAAGTATATTGGTACATACACATTCTTGACATGGTCAGGGGGAGTTTCACCAGTACCAGTGTTCACAATGTGGAGTTAGATAAAAGGGTTTTTGTAGATGTTCTTTGTGCGTCTGTCTCTGCATGCAAACACACAAAGAAAAGCCAGGTAATCAGACATTGTTAGGCTTGCTTAAAAAAAAATGCAAATTGCCAGCTTTTGGTTTCATAACAAAGAGTAAATAGGGACAAGTCTTTGTGTCCCGCTGGGCTGTGATGGACTCTGCGAGATGAGAAAGGCTATTTCCCCTTCAAAGCAAATTGAACAGAATTGATTCGGTCCCATCCTCGGCGAGAGTGCAGCTTCAAAGAGAGTGTTTCTCCGAGGCCTCGTAACCAGTGTCGCTTTACCGACGCAAACCAAATCCCTCGTGTTGTGTGTGTGATCCAGTCTCCAGCGAGCGTGTACTCAATTCATTCCTCTAAAAGTCAATTAGTCTGCTCAGTCAAACCCTTTTGGACTTGCTTAAATTCTGATAAGTCCAATTTGCCACAAAAAGCCTAATGATTAATCACACTGATTGCGTTCACAAATAAAATCTCCTTTATCCCGCAGTTTTTCGGTCACGCATAATGATTCAGACTACAAACAGCATTTTGATTTATTAATAAGACTCGTTATTAATCTTTAATGGCAGTCACAATGCATATGTATGACCTCGCTCGCCGAGATTCGAACATTTTATCATGTTTATTTACATATCAAATGGCCCGTGTCTGCGGCGCAGCAGCGCTCCTGTCACGACAAAACACTGCGAGCATGAATCCTTGTAAAGACTCAAAGTGCAAGACAGTCGATAAACAGGAGAATACAAATATTTAGCCTTGGGTCGTTAAATATTCGCGTTCATGTTTTTTTTAATGGATTCTTTACCACTTCACTGTTCTGTCCTCTGAGGGGCTGAAGGCAAACGCCTGATACCTGCAGCCATAGAAGACCTTTCAAAGAGCGACTGGCTGAGTGAACTATGAGTCTCGTTTTCATGTTGTTTTGTTTGCCGCTGTGTCGTACTTTATATATTTCTGTGAGTGAGTGTTGTATGACGTTCTGGGTCAAGCATTATATTGATCGTCCGTGTGATCTACAGCAACCCGACCTCCAAAACAAAATAAATGCCAACGAGTGTTTCTGCAAACCAGACATTTCTTTATGTTGCAACTTAAAGTGTCTCTGGATCATATTTTCAGTTTTAACGCTGTGCTCATGCTCCGGTTAGGTTTAGGCTCAGAAATCCCTGAGCCAGAGTTTGGAAAACATCATGGTTTGACTTAAAACACTTCATCACAGGAACAACAGTTGTGCTTATTTAATGTACTGTGTTGCTTTTCCAGCGTCTCCTGGAGACGGCAAGTTCAGGGTAAACTTGAGATGTCATGTTCTTTATTCTGTGGCCCAACAGGTAAACTAGGTCATCGATATAACATCGGTTCGGTAACAAGTCATTGTGAATTCGGTCCTTCACATTTCCTCCTTTGCAGCCGTAATACTGCAGCTGCTGGAGGCCGCTGCCTAACAAGAACCATAAATATGGGTCGTAATAAACTGCTTTCATAGTCGACCTCAGTGGTCATTATTCTGAGGAGGACACAAACACGACATGGAAAATCGTCTTGAGGTCTTCTCTCCCCTTGGAAGCTATCAGGCTCACACATGTTGACCTGCTGTGGTCACGTGTCAACATGTCCAGTGGTTTCACACTTCTTAAAGCAAAACTCTCGCCAAAATGCAACCAAGGGTCTTTTTGTGAATGTACCCGAGTCAAACGTTCGTTTAAAAACAGGGACCTTAACTGTCCTCCAGGTTACGTCGCATTCAGAGATCGACACTTCTCGACCGGCAGGACGGTGGCGAGCGGAACAAGCGTCTGCTAACGTGAGTTGTTCAAAAACCTTCTTTTTAGTAACTCTGTGTCCACAAACAATGTTCTCAATGCTCGTGTTCATGTGTAGAGCGCCTGGTGATGCTACGAGCAAAGTTTCATGTTGTGTCGAGCCTTCTTAGTGTTTTAAATACAGAGATTTTGATTCTGTCGTAAAAGTGCTCCTAGCACTCCCATTGGAAATGATTTTGACCCGAAACCGAAAATGCAGTCAATCTTAAAAGTGCCTCTTTCATCGTAATTATGCTTTTAAACGAACGTTTGACTCGGGTACATTCACACAAAGACCCTCGGTTGCATTTTAGTGAGAGTTTCACTTTAAATCACAGTCAGTGGCTTGACGGCCTCCTCGCCTGTAACTCCACCACCGTCCCCTCCATCTCTGGATATGATGTTCAGGTCATAAACATGTAATGTGAACATAGGTTTTGTAGACATGTTATTATAGTACGTGGACTCTGACACCTACAAATGTGAGCGTATCTGTGGTGTGCAAGAATGTTAACTATCAGAATTGAATTCTAGCTACCGGGCTTTGTACAGTGCTAAAAATAAAGTCTTACCAATGAGCTCTTTAAGTTACAACTGTTCACAGCCGGGCTTTCATGAGGCCCAAGATACAAGTGATGAAAGAACAGAATGAAAGCAGGTTCCAAGGGGACGGAAGATGAGTCATCATTCTGGAGCAAGGGAATTTAATTTCTTTTCTCTTTTTGCATTATTTTGCAGAAATTGAATTCTTTGATTTTTTGCCTTGTATAACAGATCTGACAAAACACTTGGCAAACTGCTGTATTATCCCTCAATGTTTGAACTGGAGTTGAATGAAATGTTCCCAAACATGAATAAGATGTTGTTTTTTCTTTCTTGGCTTGAGAGGAATAAGATTTTATCTGAATGCATATTGGGATAAAAAGTTGAACAATGTTCTGTCAAGCGTGTTTTTTTTTTCATTTGAGTACATTTTTAGCCACCGCTGTGTGCATGCACTGCCTCATGTACTGCTCCCAGGAAGCAGCATACTGGTAATGGAATTGGTTGCTATGCTTGTACGGCTTTAAGATATCAATAGATTAAAGAACCTGGAAGGCTGGAAGTTGTAGTTTAATGGACGCCAATACAAGAAATCTTTCTTTTCCAGAAGTTACGCGTGTCCATTAACCGAAGCTTTTGCATGTTTCTCCTTTTATATATCGAGAAGCTCTCAGGAACTGCTTTAATGTGCAACTCTGTCAGCGTGAAGAAAACGCAGCCAGCCATCCATTTAGTTGGTTCGGTCCCAGTATAGCCTGCAGGTACTCAGGATCTATTAACCCCCTCCACCACTCGCTGTGCGTCGAGCAGTTTGCACACAATGTTGCTTTGTAGCGACGGAACAAAACCTGGGAGGCACTGAAAGGACCTTTTTACACGATGCATGCATGTTCGGTCATGCACGTCACCTGTAGCGCGCCGCTTATGGCCATCTGATGGAGGAAATATTAGGTATTGAAGAGTGATAAGAATCTCTCTCAGTGCTGTAGGTTTCATCTGATGCACTAATGATACTGGGGAGACTGATTTACTGGTGAGATGTGCACATGAACAATCATCAAACATTTGGTAATGTGAATTATGCATATGTTGATATCTGTATAATTATTATTGGGTATAACTCTTTCCAATCTTTTCATATTTTCCAAATCAAGTGAACTAATTAAACCATTGCCTGTAGTGGACTGTTAAGGGTTCATCAAGCACTGAAAATATATCAGGATCCTTAGAAGCAGGAAATCCTCGCCTGTAATTTATAAAGTAACACGTTTCACCAAACAGAGATGTCATGTGCACATTGGCTTCTCTGAGGTTCGGAGTCATTCATTCATAGTTTTAACGTCAGTTTTCTGATGTCAGACAGCTGAAAAGTATGAAATTTGATCATGCTTCATAACATGTTGATCAGCAGGATAGATGTGCTGTGATAACATCTACACTTACATTAAAAAATGAATGATGACGGAGAAGGAGCAAGTAAAGGTTGCCATATTCAAGTACAGCCACAACAGCTGATTCTTTCTCCCAATGTGTCAAATACAGGTTGCTGTATTTCAGTGGCCTTATGCCGTTAATACTGCAGTCGCCCCTCAGGTCAGTTCTTGAAGTGCGGTAGTTTAAAGAGCAGGAAGAGTCTGAGTCATCGGTCGGGTTGCTGCTTATGACACATAAATCATGAGACTGAATGCAGTTACTTTTAACCCAAGTGTGATGTTTTCCTAAACCTAACCAAGTAGTTTCTAACCTTAGTCCAAAAGACATAATATGTCCTAATATTTGACTCATTTTGAAAGTTAAACCAGATGTTGCATTTAACATTCAACTGAGTCAGAAGGGTAGAGCCAGCGTCTTGTTATCGGAAGGTCGCTGGTTCGATTCCTCTGGTCTGCATGTCAAAGTGTCCTGGGGAAAGATACTGAAACCCAAACTGCTCATGATGTGCTCGTCGGCACCTTGCATGGCAGCCGCCACCATTACTGTATGAATGTATGCATGAATTATTGTACCAAGCTTTCATATTTGAGAGAACATGCTGGCCACACATATGCTTATACTGTCAGTGATGATGATGTAAACATGCAGAGGTAATTCTTTAAATCACATGAGGCCGCCTGCTGATCGGCGAATAGGGATTAAAACATTTAAATGATCTCAATAAGAGATTAAGTGAAAGATAAGGTTTTTTCTCCCGTGGCTATGCGTTTTCCTGTGCAGATACAGAGACGAACATGAAGTCGCATGCTCGCACAAACAATTACAGACAACATCCACCCGCACTCGAACACGCCCACTCCCATATGCAGCCGTATGCACAACCATGCTCGCTCTGATCACCTATTCAGGCATGACAGATTAGAGTGAACCTGAAGCTGGTGATTCAGTTACAGTATACACGCCCCCCAGCATGAAATCAACCCCACGCATTTACACTGAGCCCACAGCAGAGCCTCTTAATTCCTCTGCCAGCACACATCTGCACATAGGAGGTAATTACCAGAAAGTCTGAACATGCACAAGCAACCACCTACAGTAAAGTACACCTGCCTGTACATGTTCATTTCTTTAAGCTGCATATAATCAGCTGACCTTAATTAGCAGATTGTAGCCTCCTCTCCGTTTCTAGCATCAACCCTCCTGTTTACATCGTGGCTTAAAGGCTTAAATGTACTTGAATATGCTGCTGTGCTGCGCATAATGCCCTGCTGGAGGAGACACGGCAGCTTGCAAAAATGAATACAAATGAGCGGCATTATCTTGTGCGGTGCTGGGTCTTCCCCCCCCATATACAGACATTGATATGCAGCCTCAGACACTTGTAAGGCAAGAAGCTAGCGAAGATGCAGCGGCAGGTTCGGTGTACAACATCCCTCTAATGAACCCCCTGGATAACGGTGCATGATGGGAAACAGATGCGCTACAATTGTTCAATTAACCCCCAGACTTTTGATACAGAGGGTCCCTGAACGCCTCGACATGTTCAGCCGCTGATATCTGTGAAAGGCGAACCCGGGGAGACACGCGGACAACAGGAACGAAACAAAAGAGGAAAACAAAAAGACTGAAAGACAAAGAAGCTGGAAGGCTGAAACGCCGTGACACCAGAGGGCTGCAGCAGGGTAATTTATCAGCTTCTGAAGGCCACTGCAGACACATTTACTCACTGTGTCATGAAGGAACATATTTCTCCTCGAGCCTGTGGAATCACCTCATATCAGCGCCTTCCCCCTGTAACTGAGAGTTTTCCTCAGCACTGTAATAAGATTGTGTCCCTGCGTACCATACCGTCCCTGATGAGAGTATTTCTCAACATTAAACTCCATTATTGATGCACATAGTGTCAAGAATAGTGAATTACCTGCGCCGGAATTGGATGGACTCCTATCTGACTATACTGCTCCTGAGGTGTACGGCTCTTAATGGCTTTTATAAAACATCCATTCATTCTCTTTCTCATTTCACAGATGTACAGACGGCGGTACAGCTGTGAGTTATCATCATCATCATCATCGCGAGTCACTTACCGCTGGGCATCGGCGTTCTTGCCATGAGTGCAGCAATCAAGGCTTAAATTGGCTTAAATTTGGCAATTTTCCTTTTTGTGGAAGTGGGAAAAAGAAAAAAAAAACGTGTGGATCAAAGGTAAAAAAAAGTCAATCGCTAGAATAAATGTTAGCCAAGTACGTTTCTGCAAAAGCACAGATGAGATAAAACTTTCTTGTATGTTTCTTCTTCATCGTGTTCAGGTTGAACTTTCTACCTCTCTCTTGTCACAACAATGTGCATTTGCTCTGTTTTAGTTTCAGGCACAAAAGTCACTTAATTGGCGTGAGGAAAACATCGTGGGTTGGCTTAAAATACCTGTTTTTTTTCTCACCATGCTCACTGAAAGAACATTGTCTGACTTCTCCTGAAAAATCACCCAATTTCGTTGCCAGAAGCAACGCTAGAAATGTCACCAACTTGTCTGCAGACGTCCTTAAAAACTCAAACTGCGTTCGGTCCGTCAGTCTTTTTGTTTCCCCTCTGACCTGTAATAACGACACCACCTTCCCCTCCACCTCCTGCTGCGTCCGACGGCTAATAAGCATTTCATGTGAACCTGATACGCCACGTTTGGTGCTCGCGTCAACCTTGGATGTTATTGTGGTTGTTGGACGTTATGTCCCGTGCGACTGAGCTGATGCTTTGACATAACGCGATAGTCACACTGACAGGATGAGAGAAATGTGATGAACATTGCCGGTGTGAGACTGCAGAGGTTCAAAATCGAAAGCATCATTCGTCACCCGACTCTCCGTCGCCTGCTGCGTAATTATCGAAACATCAGGTGTGACGGGTTTCTCCGCCGTGTCAGCCGTCAGAACAAATTGCGATGATCGTGAAAATGAACTGAGCAGATAACATCCATTTGCTTCCATTATCTGGCAACACAACACAAGAAGAATGTGGGGAGCAAAATTACCAACACGACAAAAATTGCTCCCAAGGCGTGTAATTACTGTCCGTTCTCAAGCATGTATATAACTTTCTAGCCTTCCTGAGTGCCTCATTATTCTCCGTGCGTGGACTCGCTCCAGTTTCACAAATGTACGGTGGCTTTGAACTGGACTGCTGCTGGAAATGTGACACAAACTCTTCATTAATTGAACACTGATGAATGTCACGTTCCTCACCAGCGGTTACGACTTCAAATTACACTCACAGTGTTTCCTGATATTACTGAATTACATCCATCTGCACAGACAGACATCAGGGCCACTGTTGGTATCGTCTACTACAGCGTTCATGTACGTTTTAATTTCAATTTAAGTTCAAACAGTCAGTGCAGATCTTTTTTCCTGCTCTCAAATGAATTATTGAAACGTTGCACTGAACTAACAGCCGAAATACATTTGTTCTTTATTTCTTGGCAACACTTCTGCTCCTATTTTCTTCAGATTTAACAAGTAAAAAACATGCAGACAGAAGCATATATCTGTACGCACAACAGCTATTGACAGTGCAAATATTTTTCCTTATAAATTCTTGACTTGGACCTTGAACTAGGCTCGTCGCTGTAATCTATTGTCCCAGGAGTCGGGCTTGTAGATGTAGTTTAAATCAGTGTGAAGCAACTAAAGAAAATAAATAATAAATACTTTCGAGACCCCTGATCGAAACGGTGAGTTGTTGCCTGGGAAACCAAAACATCTGTGTGCACATTTGTGTTTTTGGCAGCGCAAATATTTTTCCTTATAAATAATTGACTTGCATCTTGAACGAGGCGTCCCTGTAGTCGGGCTTACACCGAAAACTTGACTTGGCCCCAACCAAAATTGATCTGCTGTCAACAAATGGCAAAAAAAATGACGTCTGTTTTCGTCCGTAGACGCATTTTAGATAAACGCCTGCATTACATTTCCTGTGACGGGTCGACTTCAGAATAAAGGTCAACTGGTGTCTTTGAAAATAATTTATTAATTGTGTTTTTATTTCAGTTGCATGTGAAGTTCAAATTTGTACAAAGCAAAATAAATACAAACAATCAGTCGCTTGAGCTAAAGAGTGAGGTTGTCGCCTGGGAAACTGAAACAACACTCGTCACTCCTCCACCTCCACCTCCACCTCTCGATTCACGTCATAAAACATGTAACATGAACGTGACACATTTTATAGAATCGTCAATGTGGTGCCAACGTGTCCGTGGTCAGCGGAAACATTAACCGCTGACACTTTATATCCCGGCGACACGGCTGTGACAGGCATTATTTTTTTAAAATCAAACTACTCAGTCACCTCCCTGCTGATGTTCCTCTCCTGTAGCCTGTTGGGAGGCGTTGGTGTTGCACGCAGCCGCGGGGAGGAAAGGTCCAACTGACAGACAGGCTTCCACCTCTAGAGGGCAGTCGTGACGCATATTCATAACACAATATGTAGAATTCAAATACTTTGCATTAAATGTCAAAATATGCACTGAAATACATGTGTTTTAAGATGAAAAAAAAATTAGGTTTAAGGGTTTAATTCTGCTTTGAATCAATGCAACGTCCTCAGAAGTGATGTAAACACAACTGTGTGTGTTTTAAAAGGTGGATTTAACTCGGTGTGTGTGCGTACATGAGCGTTATTGTGTCTTCACACCTGAGCTGCTCCTCTCCTCTGGCCACCCCATTCACAAAATCCCTGCGCTCGCCCCTGACTAACCAATCAGCGCCGGTCATTTGCGCACAAACCCGCTGCTGCTGCTGCGCTGCTGCTGCGCGGGGCTCTCACATACAGTCGCTGTCAGACGCGGTTGCGCGCTCCAACGCTCCCCGAACAAAAGAGCCCGAAAACACTGATCATCGTCTCCAGGCTGTAGAGTTGTAGCGGGGAGAGAGAGAGAGAGAGAGAGAGAGAGAGAGAGAGAGAGATAAAGACAGAGGGTCGCTTTGCTTCTCTCCCGGCTGGGTTTCTGTCTCACTTGGATAGGAGGACTGTTTGTGTCTGCGTCCCAAGATGAACCAAACCGCCACCGTATCGCACCAGGTGAAATGCCAGTCCACGAAGACCATCAAGGTGAGAATCTCTGAGTGTCTCTTCTCCGCTGTGGTCAACTTGTTTTAAAGAAGAAGCTCTGTGTCGGTGCAAAACTTCAGTGCGGGGTTTGGTGCGCATTGACGCACAGCTTTGGAGACGGTTTGGGGGAATTTTTCATGTCAGCGTCCCTGTTCCATCCTTCCTTTCCTTCCTTTCTGTTTCATTTACACACAGCTGTGAGCAGGTATTGTGTCTCCTCTGGATGTGTCTGGATGAAGGAGCTCCGGGTTCTTTTGGGGGTCCAGTCAGTGTGAATGTGTTGGGTGAGGAGCCACACACTGGCGCAGTGGCGAGATTTCATTCACATCACGTCGTGCTTCTTCTTCTTCTTCTTCTTCTTCTTCTTATATTGTCCGTGTGATTATGAAAGAGTCTCTCCTCACAGACGCTGATCTCCGTCCTGCGTCTGACAACATGTGTGCTTTTGTCTCTGATGGCGCAGCAGTTGCTTAACTTTACCGTGCAGGGTCTCTGGAGATCATCCTCCCTTCATACCTGTTGTTAACATGCGAAAGTGGCTGCAAGGAGGCGGAGAGGAGTGTGTGTGTGTGTGTGTGTGTGTGTGCGCGCGCGCATGTGCGTGTGTGTGTGTGTGTGGACAGGTGATTTAACACCGTCGTTGTCTCTCCGCGTCACGATCGAGAAAACGTCCGCATTGTGCACTTAAACCTGAGCTGGAGGAGTGTGATTTCCCCCCCTAGTGTGTGTGTGTGTGTGTGTGTGTGTGTGTGTTTG
>OMLP01022897.1:0-14970 GCA_900302685.1 Spondyliosoma cantharus | reverse complement strand
GAGCCTTAAAAATGAATATTGTTTTTCATTTACAACCTTTAATCTAAAAAAAAAAAAAGGCTTCAAATCAAATCAGGGAGAAGAAAACACGACAAAAACAAAAATACAGAAAACCTTGAACGTGAAATAACAAAAACTGAAAATAGTTTTCATGCTGAACTCGTAGTAAGAAGCAAGTCAAGGAATTATAGTTTGTTTTCAAGGATTTTAAACAAAAGGAAACCAGTTTATCAGCTAAAAGAGATTATTTTTATTGTCTTTACTTTAATAAAAGTGTGGTTTTAGTTCCATTCAACAGCCAATCAGTATATGATGTATGTTTGATAGCGTCACTACAGCCAACACACCTTTGCTCGATATCATCGAATGGGTTGTGGAATCAGTCAGACGGGATGCAGCGACACATCACGTCCGCTTCATTTCAGCGAACAAACCGTCCCCGTGGCGACTGCGTTCAATTGGGCAGCTTTAAAACCCCCGGTGAGGATCAATGAGGGTAGTTAGAAGAAAACCGAAACGCACAGAAAATGTCCTGCGTCTGTCGTCTGAAAAATGCCGAAACAGACGAGTAGCAGGAGTGAGAGAGCTCCTTTATTTTCTTATCCTGGTTTGCTTCACTACAGCTCGATGCTCCGACACATGAACAGAGAGAAGAACACTTTTCTATTCTGTACAGAACTGTAAACATCCTGAAAAATACATTTGAGCAGATATATATAAAAAAGGAACAGCCTCGCTCAGCCAAATTGGCTTTTAGGATCTTTGCTTTGTCTTACAGGGACAATAAGCAGAGCTTGAATTACTTTCCTTGAGAATATTCAGCCTCATATTCTGCTGCCTCGAGGGTTTGCCGTGTGTGAAAAGACATTTCCTGAATCTCTGTGTGCAGCACTTTTTTTTTCTCCCTTTTATGGCCTTTCTATTCACTTTTAGGGGGGGAAGCACTGGAGCCGGGCTGCCTGCTGCAGTATAAATCGTTCTCAAAACCTCCCCGAGATGGATGAGCGTTGGTTTGGAGGGTCTGACACCCCGAGGCGTCTCGCCGCGGCGCGGCATGATGCACTTTGCCTTCAGCTCGCAGCAAACCTCCGTCAAACAAGCGGGGATCATAGTCGGGATTAAGTACTCCAAACCTCCTCTGTGTTGCACAAAAAAAACTCCCGCTAATCTCTTCACGTCTGACCCCCGTCGTCTGACGCTGAGGTCTTAACGGCTTCTCCGTTATCCTCTTAAATGACCCCTGTTCATATCATAGCTGTGTCCTTACGCCACGAGCCGAGATAAGAAATCCAATTAGGAACCAATGCGGCAGATTTTTCGTGGGCCTGAGCTCTCGGGGGTCTGGCTGAGTTTAACAAGGCTCGATGCGGCCCGGAGCTCGTGCCATCAGCGGTCCTTGGAGGTGTCAGGTCCACCCACATGCAGATTGCAACTATAAACCAGGATTGTCAGTTAAGCGGGGAGCTGTGTCATTGCTCCTCTCCGAGAGCGCACATCAGCGACGGGAGCACAAGGTCGCGTAAGAGGATGTGATATATTCCTCAAGCTGTGCTGTAACTTTGCAGAGTTACGCCGAAGTTCAGTCGAGATTGACAGCCAGTGATTTATCCGAGTGAAAAGGACTGAGGATCTTTCTTTTTTTTTTTTAAAATACCAATTTTAGTTTCCCGTTTTGTGACAGGATGAAGTTACATCTGAGGGTGAGCGTGCGGCTCGTCCGACACCTTCGAGCCATTTATAGTCACGTTACTTTTAAGATTCCTTTGAGTGACAAAAATCCTGGAGATGAAAATATAAAGCGACATGAAGTCTTTCAGCAGCGGGCACAACACTGTCTTTCATAAAACCAGATAACATTTCCACTCTGCTAAATAATGCACAACCCTCCAACAAGCCACGATCTCTGGGACCTGCAGGTCATATAGACAGACATTAATCCCATGTATGCCTTAAAAGATATCATTAAAATCTGTACACCTGTTCCTAAACGTACAGGTCACCACTGTAGGGATGCTAAAATCAGGATTATGTGCATTATTTTGTTGCACCGCACGTGCAAGTTGCAGCAATTTAACCAGGAAGCCAAATCACCAGTGTGTTTTTTGCAGCGTAATCATATGTTGAAACTTTATGTTTAGCAATTTCATGTTGTGCTCATGCTCTGGTTAGATTAAAGGCACATAAACAACTTGTTGAGGGTCTGGAAAACATCACGGTAGGTTTAAAATACCGGTTTTGGCCGCAGCAATCACAGATGGAGATGGTCCGACTTCCTCTAAATGCAAATGTCCACAGCTGTCCTTACAAAAAACACAGCAGGAGAACTTCCACAGGTGTCCTTAAAAATATCCACCGGTTTGGCTCAAGGCTGTTTTGCACCTCCTGATGTGAAAATCAGCTAATAAGCCTATAATGTGAGGGTAATATGCAGTGTTTGGTACAAATGTCAACCTTGGGCGTATCTGTGGTTTGCAGACTGTGTCATTACATCCTGCGACTGATCCTGCCTCACATGATACAAATGAAAAAGAAACGGTCGCTGGCCTGACCTGACCCGCCGCCATCGCTCCCTCCTCGTCGTGACAGAAAAGTCGGATCGTGACAAGTGTTCACACGTTTTAATTCATTATTTTAAAATGTTGTGAAGGTGCTATAAGAGCTGCTAGCTGAGGAGGAGCGGGCCACAGACGTCCAGTAAGCTCGCTGCTTCTGAACGTTACACCTCCAGATTAAATAATTTTTTATTCTTTGTTCTTAGTCTACAGCCCAAACAGACGCTCAGTCAAGCACAGCTCACTCGCAAGACGACTTCCCAAGACCCGCAAAAAGACTTTGACGTGCAGAAATGTTGGAGTTCCTGCAGACTTTAAGAATTATAACTATTTCTAAAACTCTATCTGACCCGAGGACTTCCCAGTAAATGTTAAAAATCACTCCATGGTCACTGTATCGTCTGCGGTGGATTCAGCCTGTGAACGCACAATACTTCCCCGCTCCGCCAATCTTTAGACATTTGGGTAATTAGAATGACGAAGAGGACGAGCGGCATCAGCGAGGGGCCGGAGCAGCCGTCGTTAGGAGCGGCCATTAAGGACGACGCCGCATCAATTCATTACACGCACCTGCGAACCACCATCAGCAGAGATGTCTCAGTCATCACGTGTTGAGACAGAAAGGGAGGAAATGAAACGAGAAGCTGAGCTCACAAAGTAAATATAACACCTTTGATACCAGTTATAGATTTCTGAGTGGTCTTAAAAAAATTAAATGTAGAACCTGTGAATGTTTCATCACAGTTTCAATCCAGCTCTAGTAGAATTCATTTAATTATCTAAATCACTCAATGTCGCGCTCAGAACAGAATCTGATTTGTAGCAAATCACGAGGAATAATCTGAATCTGCAAAGTAACTAGTAACTAAAGTTTAACGTAGCAGAAAATGTGAAGTACATGAACCTCCGAGTTGTGTTTAAGTGCAATACTTGAGTCAACTACTTACTCACATTCTATTACTGGTTGTTTTCCGTTTTGACAGTCAGATTTATCATTTATACGGCGAGTATCAGTCCAAATATCTGTTATCAGTCTCCTTGATTACTAATATTCAGTCTCAGCCGTGAAGAAAATACATCAGTGACTTAATCGACTACCACGCCTTCAGTCAAGGACGCTGATCGTATCAGTGAATTAATTTCACATCATGATGTTAGTTCTATATGTTTCTCTTCGCTAATCTGTATTTTAAAGAGCAAACTGACTGAGGTGACAGTCACGAGAGCTAATTGAAAACTGGTTTACAAATTCTGTATCGGTTGCAAGATTGAGAGTACTGAATCTTCACAAAATGATAATAATGATTGGACCGGATCGTCTCGTCTGTAGTCGCTCTCAAAATAGAGCATTTGTTTTGTCGCTGGAGATATATTCAGAGATTACACACTGACGCGCTTTGATCCTGCTCAGAGAGGAGCCTTATTTCAGATAAAGCACTCTGACGACTTCTTATGTTGCGGTTGAAGTGAAAGCCACTCAGATTTTAAAGAGAAGTAATGAGGACAACGTTGAGGGGAGACGGATCTGCAATCTGTCCTGATTCAGGGAAACAAAACAAGCCTCAGATGTAAATTTTCGGCTGTCGTGTCGACTTGTGAGGCGCGAGCGAGGTCGTCAGACGGCTTCGACGTGAAGCTTGTCCGTCTCTGCGAGCAGATACGCCGCAACGCTTCATTTTGATGCTGACTGGATTACTGTCAGTTGCTCTGTATTGCGTGATGTGTTTGTGCGATAAAAGACGGAAAGAATATCAAACGATGAAAAAAAAAAAAAATACATATATATTCAGAAAAGACGAACGCGGGCGGAATCACAAAAATATCGGATTCCAAAAACATTTCACTTTCATTTACACCTCACGTCGTATGAAAAGCACTCGGAGGCTCTTCTCCCCGGAGGTTTTTCTCCCACCGCCGGCAGGAAACGCCAGCGTTGTTTGCAATCTCTCTGCCGGCGCGCAGCACAAGATACTCCTCGTCTCCGTAACTCAGCGCCGTGAATGCTCGACAACTCAGCCAGCAGGTTATTGAACCTGCGAGGCGTTCCCCTGTTCCGAAGATCTATCACATAAACAGTCTTTAAAAACTGCGCGGGACTGGCTCGCCCTGGGAGTGATAGATCGCTGGAATCAGTCTCATAAGAATGATTGCATTGGCTCTCGAGTCTCCGAGTCTATAAATTACGGCGGCGTGCCAGCTGATCTCAATATATCCTCCTCTACGAGTACATCTCTCATTCCCCAGCCTCGCCGAGGAATATATGATAGATGTGCCGCTAATTAGTTTTGCGGTTGAGACGTATCTGCCACTCATTTGCATAAAAGCGCTTCCTCTCCAGAAAGCTGATTTGTCCCTATAAAGAAAAAAGTGTTACATGATATCGCCTGTCATTTACCGAGCCGCGCATATTATACTTGCACTCGCCGGTCCTATGGCGTCCCTGCTGCTGCATAATGACTCCCCACTCTGAGATCTGAAGTAGGTGCTCCTGAGGACGTCACAGAAGTCGATGTCGAGAACAAAACACTCAAACACTCACCTGAAAAGCTGCAAAGCAAAAGCGTGCAAAGACAAAAGAGGTACAGATCTGGACACGAGGTTCTCTGGAGGTCAGCTTGAAGTTCATGATCTGCTCCGTCCGTCGTTCCACAAAACATTTCAGCAGCTGTCCTCGTCAGAAACGTGACCTTATGCAGGAGGTCGACTACGAAAGCAGGTTATTACAACCGATATTTACGTTTCGTGTTCGGCTGCGACCTCCAGTGGCCGTAGTGATTATTACAGCTGCAAAGGAGGAAGTGAGGAGAAGCAGAACGAAGAGAGAACAGTCCGTATGTGGCTCAGAAACCAGACGTCCACCGTGAATTATTGTACATTTCTAACGTAATTTTGAGTCATGTTATGTTCTTGACGATGGTCTTGTAGTTTTGGGAATCGCTGACGATCGACCTGTTCAGTTGTTGCAGCATCGGGTCGTCTCTTCTGGTTTTGTCCAAGTGTCTTCAAAGCTGTGAGATCCAACACATCCTCAGTCTCGAACAGTTGACGAGGTCGTTTGTCAGCTCCTCTCAGAACAACACACATCACTGTTGACAACATGGCTGACCTTTGTCTACTTGACAAGGTTTAGGAAAACTTCTTGGATTCTTCTTTGACGTCCGATACAAAAGTACCTAATTACCTACCTAGTTTCCTGAAAACAAACATCCTGTCAACATGGGTCGTAATTAATATTTTACAACACAGTTTCCATCTTATTCTCACTTTCTCGTGATGAAAAATAATGTCTAGAAGGACCAAGTTCTCACCACATGGTCCTTTATCAATGTCAGTCTGTGTGTGGGTTGCATGACTTGCTTCATACACATTCTTTATACTAAGGATAGAACAATCATTGGGTTGATCTTCAGCGTAGTTACATCTTAGTTTCATTACATTTCTGGTTATTTTGACACCAATATTTTCATTTTTACTGCAACTATCAGTTCCAAATTTCTCTTATCAGTCTCCTTGATTACTAATAATCAGTCTCAGCCCTGAAGAAAATATATCTATGACTTTATTGACTACCACACCTTCAGTCAAAGACGGAGATCTGTGTCATGTCGTTCTGTTTTGTGGTGCCTAATTCTTATTTTTAAGAGAAAAACTAATTGAGATAACATTTATGAGAGCTAATTTCAAACTGGTTTACTAATATTTATTGGATGCAGAATTGGGTGTACTAAATGTTGAAGCCTTATCTTAAAGTTCCCTAATTAGAAAGCCTCTTCACCCGAATGATAATTAATGATTTTCCCTGCGTCACGTCGGCAAAGTGGAGGAAGAACGTGGACCGATCGTCAAACAGCAAACGTGAACACAGCGTAATGAGCTGCTTGATTTATCGATGTTTCCACAAAATCAGTTTTCAGAAGAGAACGTTTAGCTCAGCAGCTACAGTGTTTATTATCATTATTGTTATTATTATTATTATTAACATTTTACAACAGTTCCCAGCTACTTCAGTCTTTTCATGGACTGTGAAACTTCGCCCGACTTTCCATCAGCATGGAGTTGAGTGGATAATGCTCCTTTCAAAACACCAAACATCCCCGTTTATAAAACACAATTAGAAAGATTGATGAGTTCATTCACATGCTGGGTTTGTCTTCTGTTATTTCATCCTGCTGATGTGCGTGTGTGTGTGTGTGTGTGTGTGTGTGTGATGGAGTCTGACAATGAGACACGATGCAGCAGAAGAAGCCATTTAGATGCAATTTAGCAAGTTCATTAAAACAGTTTTTTTTTTGTGTGTGCATACAATAGAGCGAAGTTACTCTTTTTTTTGTGTGTCTGTCTGATACATTTGTGAAAGTCATGTTACTGAGATCATGTCAGGTCCAAACGGGCTGCAGAAGCCCGCTGTGCAGTGAAATTAATACTCGTGAGGGGATAATGGAGAGCTGGTAGGATGCACCGACTCCTGAGGAGCAGAATAATAATGCTGGTGGAGTTTTGTTAATACAATAAGCAATAAAGTCCTCACTGTAGTATGAATTATAAGATGTAGTTTAGTTGGCATTAGTTTGGGTTCGTAATGAGATTAAATAAGAAGGTTGTGGGGTTTTTTTAATGGAGAGTGACGGGAGAGAAGCGCTGCAAAATGGGAAGAAATAACAGTTTTAACGTAATATAAGATATCTATCCATCTTCTGATGATAGCTAGCTGTGGCCTGTAAACACAAACCCTGTCTTGCAGACCGCTACTGCATTGCTAACCGAGCTAAGTAGCTAACGGTAGCTACAGTTAGCGGTTTCTCCGGTAATGAGTCGGTTTGATTGCACCTTTAAGATACATTTGTTCTGTTTTCCGTCTGATCGGGTTCAGGTACTTCATCATGTTTCGGCTTTAAAACACCCGTTTTTTTGTCCCGAGGTCTCGTTAAACACATCTGGGTTTGTTGCCACAGGTCCTGACTTCTGTCCAGCTGTTCCATGCTTACAGAATATTATATCTTACAGTGTTGAACAGGGGTCGGTAGCTTGGCAGACTTCTTTCCCGAGCAGTAACATCCCCTCCACCTCCTCCATATACATGTAACGTGAACATGATTTGACATGTGGAAATGTAAATATGTAATGTTTATGAGTCGCGAGTCGTGCAGATGTCGCCGCGTCTAAACAACGAACCCACACGCTGTGAGATTCTCGTCTGCTGCTTTGTAAAACTCCTTCTCCATAAGGTGGCCTGTAAGTGTTCACATTTCACAGGTGCTGTTTGTTTGTGTTGTCGTCTGCTTTATCTTTCATGATGTCTCCATATGGACGAGCCGTATGTCTTTGTCTTCTGCGGTTGTCTTAGAAATACGCTTTTGACTTGGTGCCAGTTTTTAGAAACACATGCTGTGTTTTCGAGCATTCGAGATGCCACATGACATTTCTTGCCCGTTTCATTACCTCATTACGACGCGCGTGTCGCTGAAATTACGTTTAATACTTTTAATGTCAGGAGGATTCACCTTCAAGGATTCAGCAAACAGTTGTAGAATGTTGTTCTACACATCCAAATATAAATGAACTATTCTGAGGGCCCATTCAAATATGTTCAAACGTGGTGTAAGAGTGTGGGTGGAGTGTTTTGCACAAAAAAAAAAGCGACAGTGGCATAAAATGTGTGTAGGTGGAAAATGAGTGTGGCCTTTAGAGAGAGACGCACGATGAGTCAAGGAATCAGGAAAAAATATCTTTCTAATGGCTCACAGCTCGACTCGACGGGAGCTAGGAGTGGAATTGCAAAAAAATCAGTGTAGAGATGTTTGTGGATATGGTAATTTTTAAAGCGCAAAACCTAAAATCTTTTGTAATTATCTGTAGAGTGGCTGTAAGTGTTACAAACAAAAGGAAGAGAAGAAACAGATCATTTTCAGGGGAATCACAGGCTTCTGGTCACTCTGCTGAACATCACTGGTGTTCGCGCTGTTGTCTCGTGGAGGGAAGTTAACAAAGAGAGGAACAGCTGGCAGATGGAGCTGGAGGAGCGCTCTTTGAAGCGAGGTCATGGCCGGGTGAAGCCGGGTGCAGAGGGGAAGGAGCTGCCGCCTCACGTCTGGATGCTTCGCGTTGACGGAGCGGATTTAGTGAGATTTGACGTTTTTTTTGTGCGCTGCAACTGTCACCACAAATACTGTTAGTTAGTGTCACTGCTGTCTCTGATTAATCCACCAGTGATTTCTTTTCAACTCTCTGGTTCTGAGTTCCTGATTTTTTTAAGCCAAACACAAAAGAAAATGTTGAATCTTTTAACTTGTTTTTCTCCCTTTTCTTTTGTTTTCCTCTGTTGTGTCAGTCGATATTAACAGATCGACCGCACACATGTACACTTTTCATTCCCCCTGTTATTAATTCATTCGGTGTTTTGTTTTTTTTAAACTACATTAGAGGAAGAGGCAGGAAATAACCTGTATTATCCCGAGCACATTAGCATGCCGGCCTCGTCTGTGCGCCCCCTGATGAGTGAGAACAAAATCTGAATGTTTTTATTCTAATCAACATCAGCAGACTAACAGCCGGCTGTGCTCGGGCTGATCTTCAGCTGCTGCGACCTCATCGTGTATGAAGGTGGATGTCAGATGTATCACACACACACACACACACACAAACGCACACCAGTGAAAGCAGCATCCAGTGGAGAGGACGAGTTAATGAACACAGGTGTGGATGTTATTTCAGGTGCAGACTCGAGCGAAGGGGTCATCGTTGGCCTCATGTTGAATATAGTCATTAAAACCAGAACCTGTTCGTCACTCTCACTATCGTCAAGGCTGTTTTTTCCTCTGATTGATTTCTGGCAGCAGGGAGCTCGATGCTTCGGAGGCGTCGCTCCGTAGACGTCAGGTCAGCAGGTGAAGCTTGTCTGAGCACCGTGGAGCGCCGCAGCATGTTTGAGCTCACTGAGTCGGTTCCGTCTGTGACGACCTGAGAGCGAGACGCAAAAATCAACCGTCTTTCTTCAGAGTCGCTGAACGTAACGTTGCTTCAGCTGTCCACCTTAGTGCAGCACACTGGCTTTCCTCGCCTTTCTGCAGAGGTTGGAAGTAATAAAGTGCAACAACTTATTTACTTCTGACTTTGCCTCCCTACATGTGAACATAAATATCTGAACTTTCTCCTCCTAGCATTTTCAAAACAGGCCCGTTACTTTAGCCTGAATGCGTTTGAGGAGAATGATCATATATTTTTATTTTGCGTCATTTGCACGCCGCCTTAAATGTACAGTGCCTCAGGACGCATCACGATCTGTGCATTTATGGGAGGGATGTAATAGGTCTCTTTCTCTGCAAAGCGTAGTTCTCTCGGACAGATAAAAAAAACTAAAAGTATATAAAATGCTAGAATGGGTCGCCAATTATACCTGGTCCAGCCCCAATAAAGTATATGTGTGGGAAACACTGGAGGGGAAGTAAAAAGTAGCTCAAGTGAAGTTCAAGTCCTTCAAAATTGTATTTTTATTTCAATACCTGAGTAAAATGAATTAAATAGCTGTGTTTCTACATGTTTTACTTCTACAAATGAAGCTACATCAGTTCCAGATATCAGTAATTGGTCTCCTTGATCTCTAATAATCTGTATCGGCCCTGAAGAAAGTACAGATGGTGCAACAGAACGACGAGGAACTAACTAACGATGACTCCATGATTGTGACTTTGCACACAGTCGTCATCTTCAGCTGCTGCGACAGGCTGCAGGACCCTCTGGGACTTAAAGCAGTGGTGTCATGTATCAGTGTTGAGGTTAACACAGCGCCACAGTCGGCCGCATTAGCTGCCCTCTCCAGCCTTCATATTTACACGTAACAAGTTTTAGTGGCCTGGTTGTAGCCAGACCACAACAGTCGAGCAGGAAACCATCTGTTTCACAGCTTGGCAGCAGTCTGTCCAGCGGTTCCCTGCCTCAACTCTCTGCCAAGTTTCTAAGTTGAAAGCAAAGGGGGACGTTTGCACAGTGAATACATAAAACCAAACGCAGCCGGACTACAGTGAGTTTATCCATCACCTGATCCCGACGGGACGGACGCCCTGTTTCCTTTATATTGAATGATTATTGCCTCTGTTTGCATCTTGAATAAGGTGAAAATATTTTGCAGGTCTTGCTAACTTTGGAGTGATGTTTGCTTTTAAGAACAAGGCTGGTTGAGACTGAGACTGTAACAGGTTCTCTGTCGGCTTTTCCTTCGTTTAGTTGTCACAAAACTTACGGACTTCCTCGGTGCAGCAGCAGACGTGTTTACCGACTCAATAGCTGTGTGTACATGGACAATATTTCCTCAGTCTGGCTGAAATCAGTCTGATAAGAGACTCAAACTTCACTGTTTTTGTGGACCCTCAAAAAAGCAAAGCATTTAATCAGAATATAACACATCCATACGTCCGTCTGAGTCTGAACCACTTCTATCCTTGAAATGTTAGTCGGCTGCCTTCTCTCTGGATTTCCGGCTTTGTTCATCTTTTCAATACCTTGTTTGAACGACTCGTTGTTTCAAGCCTTTCAACCGTCGAGGCGTTCAACAATCTCCGGCAGAAAACTTGTAACGTTACAGACCAGTTTTGTTTTGCTCCCACCGTGTTTTTGTCACCTAATGTCACCCCCACAGAGAGAATATTATATTTATTCCAACCAGAGAGAAATGGTTTGAATAAGTGTCTACATGGTTGATATCTTTCTATTGATTGGAATATCGAAGGTTTGAACCAGGCCTCTCGATCTGATTGAAAATTAATTCACGTCAGGCGGGATCGGGTCATATTAGATGGGAATATTAAGTGAACGCAACTGTTGTCATATGTTCCACGGCCCTTTACCCTGTCATAAGTACTCTGCAGCTCTGTTTGAATGTATATTAATATTCCAGCAGTATGCTTAGAGTCCTTAAATCTTCAGTTAAAGTGGCGTCATTATGTAAATGTCACATCTCGTTCACAATAGCTGGAGAAGCTGCGTCCTCGAATGACAGTTAACCGTTCACCAGCCTTGTGTCACTGTTAGTGAGGGCACACACACACACACACACACACTGCTAATGTCTGTTCAGGGACACTTGAAAACCAGATAAACAGGATCCAGACTGTAATCACGGATAAACATCCGGCAGAATACTGTTAGCATGTGTAAGCAGTGCATGAGAGGAGGGAGGCGGCGGTGAATAAGGAAGTAGCGGAGGAGAGGGACAGTCATTTGCATGTGTTGACATCTCGCTGTTACTGCAGGTAACGTGGCCAGCGAGGGGCCAGCAGGCCTTCAGACGACTGTCTGCTGGCAGGGAAAGACATTTAATAAAGGTTTAACTCAGAATGAAATGCGTGCCTAAGAGGCATGCTTTGACATTTCAATCATAGTTTTGCACTTTACTGAACTAGAAACTGTCTGTAGAAACTATCTATCTATCTATCTATCTATCTATCTATCTATCTATCTATCTATCTATCTAGCCTACGTAATAAACGAACCAGGAGGAGAGAGGTTTTAGTGTCGAGGACGAGACAACAGTCACAGTTTTGAATCATCACAGAGTCATAAATCATAAAAATACACCTCAAACATGCATCGCTGATGTCGGGCTGTCGATGACAGGTGACGTCTTGTTTTTAGCTGCTTTTAGTGTCTCAAGTCAACGTTTCCATCCAGATGTCCCAGAAAGTCTTCAAGAGAAAATTCAAGTTACTGTCACAGTATGTTGTTGTATACATATAAATAGTCGTGACACTAACTGTCCAGTTAGACGGCTCGTCCTCATCAGAAAAACAATGTGAAAGCAGCTTATTATGACCCATATTTAGGTTTCCTGTAAGGCGGTGACCTCTAGTGGCCCTTTTAATCATTACAGCAGCAAAGGAGGATGTAAGTCACTTATTGGTACACATATAACTGAAGAAATACAACTTGTAGTTATTTTAACCTAAACAACAATGTTCTCCTCAGCCTAACCAGACTGTGATGGTGTGATAAATATGTGGTGCGCCGGCTGCTGTTTTTGGAGTCGCTGCCAGTCGACCTTTTCAGTTATTTGAGGACGTGTTGACAGAAGAAGAGCGTGCAACAAGATTACAAGACGGTATTTAAACATTTAAAGAAAGTATGACATCTCTAGTTGTTTCATGAATTGAAGGAAGGTTAGGTTCTCCTCCTCACTCCACACAGATCTGGTGTTATTATCTGTTTGTTCATACTTCTTCTGTATAGGATCATTGCGAATTGATTTGATGAGTTTAGTTATACTAAACTTTATTGATCTCCAGGGAATAATCCCTATAACTCACAAGCTACCCATCAGTATATAATATATTAAAATGAGCTCCGTCTTCACACGTTAATGCACCAATAACCATAAATAAATGATTTGATATACATAACATTACATTCTGCAAAATGAAGTACTTTAATTTAATTTGACACTAATAACAGTAAACTACTCACACCTGATGTACTTTTCCTGTCGTCTTACATTCACGCTTTTGTACTTCTGCTTTGAATGCATTATTTTGACTTGTAACAGAATCTTTGCATGCTTCCATACTATCATTTCTGACACCTGAGATAAAGATCTGAGCACTTCCACCACTTGCTGCCCTGGTTTCGCACAGGTATGACAGCAGTGTTAACTTTGACAGGTGGAGGAAGCGCTGTAGTCTTACTCTCCTCCAGTTGCCTCTCTGTTCTGTCATTGTTGCTGCTGTTGTGGTTCAGGGTGCATGAAACTGACATTGATTCCATTAACTGATAACTGATTATTTTCACGGTCCCTTTACGCGATCTTATCGCCAGTATTTGTCATTTCATTGCAACACCAGCATGAATCTGTTTTCCACCATTAGTGGCTACCCATCATGCTCTTATTCTAACACTCGGTGCAGATTGTGAACCTGCAGGTCATTTATTGGTAATTGATTTCTTACCGAAGCCTGGCCGCCGTAACTTATGAGGACAAGCTGCTATAAAAGGTGGATGAGAGGAAGATGATGAGAGATGAAAAAGGACTGAAAACATGAAGTGAATACAAAATTTTAGATTTCTGAAAACGGGGAAATATGTCAGATTTGCAAAAGTAATAAAACACTGAATTATTGCTTTAAAACTTTGCTAGTTGTCACATTTGAGCCATTCTTTTGGGGATGAAGCCGCTTTCTGTTTGCTACGTTTCTTTGCTTCAGTCTCGTATCTGTCAGAATCTGCAGCATTATAAATGATTCATTATCGTTGTTTATTCTCAGTGATGATCAGTGATGGTCTGAGTGAAGCTGCTGACCTCCCACCGTCAGGCGGCCGCTGCTGGTCAAAGTGGAGCTGATAACCTGCAGCTGAAGCTGACGCGATGCTCTCGTCTCCCTCCCTCTCTGGGGGGCTGTGTGGGAGACTAACTTGCTCCGCTTCGCTCTCGGCTCGAAAACAACTGATTTGATCTGTCGGCTGTGCTCACCGTCTACTGAAAGGTTGCTCTTTAAACAGAATATAAAATGAGCGGTGAGGGGAAGGCAGCGCTCACTTTGGCCCTGACGATTGTTAAAACTGAGGAGGCTCTCACACAAAGAAATATTTCAGCACCAAGGACTGTTTCTCCTTCAGAGTTCAGACTTTTGAGACGTTCCACACGTCTGTATTGTGATGTTTGATTCTGTTATCCTTGTTCATCTGGCAGAGAGGTAGGGTGTTGATTGGTGCTGCACCTCAAGATTAATGTGTGAAAACCTGCTAATTAACAGTGAAATCTACTGCACTGCTTCGAGTGCTAAGTGAAAAGGTTTTTCAATCAGAAACACATAACACCAGGCTGACTTATTGATTGGCTCAGATATAACAGGTACAAATGTAATTTTGAAGTGAAAATGTGGAGAGTATGGAACCAGTGCTCAGTCAGAGGTTGAGTGATGGATTTCAGGCTTAGAGGTATATTGATATTTTATCTTTAGTGTGAGACTATTTAGTCTTATTTTTTGGATAGTTAGGGTTGCACAGTTTATCTAAATATTATTGAAATTGCAATGTGACTAAGTGACGTTGACTGCTTTTGAGTATCAAGAATCAATGATGTAAACATGTACAGTCCAACAGAGATATGTGCAAGATATGTTGTGGTGGAAACAGGTCTGTACAGATGTGGTGGAGACAGGTCTGTACAAATGTGATGGAGACAGGTCTCTGTAAAAATGTGGTGGAGACAGGTCTGTAAAGATGTGGTGGAGACAGGTCTGTACAAATGTGATGGAGACAGGTCTCTGTAAAGATGTGGTGGAGACAGGTCTGTAAAGATGTGGTGGAGACAGGTCTGTAAAGATGTGATGGAGACAGGTCTGTAAAGATGTGGTGGAGACAGGTCTGTAAAGATGTGGTGGAGACAGGTCTGTACAAATGTGATGGAGACAGGTCTCTGTAAAGATGTGGTGGA